>JAAWXA010000036.1:1688815-1719010 GCA_038090715.1 Florisuga fusca
CCCTCTTCCCCCTACCCCGCCTCCCCTCCCCAACCCCTTTCCTGACTGGAAATGGCGCCCCGCTCGCCGGAGCAGCTGACGGGCTGGGCCCGCGGCCCTCCCGTGGGGCGCGGAGTGCGAGGTGCTCGGGGTGGCCTTCAAGGTCATGGGCCCCCAAGGCCAACCCCTTCCCTCCCTCCTTCCCTCCCTCCCCAAGTCCGTCCCTGTGTGGCGGTGATGGCCGCGCCGCCGAGCTCCCCGCGCCGCACCCCAACCCTGTCCCGCCCGGCACGGGGGTGTTCTCCAACCCCCGGACTCAGGAGGCACGGACACCCCATTGCTGAAGGCAGGAGGGTGCACAGGCACCCCGCGGCCACGTATCGCCGGATTTCGGGGTGCAGAGCCGCCCTGCAGGCTTGTGTTCCTGGAGTTGGGGTATGTGCATGCTCTGCACCCGGCTGTCCCCCCAGGATCGGGGTGTCCACAGCCCCTCTCTGCACCTCTCCTCTGATGTTGGGGTGCGTGGCTGCACACCCAGCAACACCCCGTGGTGTCAGGACGCACAACCACTCCGGATTCGCTGCTGGGTTGCAGCCCTTCCCAACCTCCACGTTTCCCCCCGTGTCAGGGTGCTTGGCTCTGCACCCCTGCATCTCCCTGCCTTCCCCATGCACAGCAACACGCAGCCCCCAGCATGGACCCTTCCAGCCTCAGGGCACATGTACTGGTGCTTCCCTTAGGAGCTGGGATGTGTGTGCACATACAGACCATCCCCAGGTGTCAGGGCATGTGCACAGACACATCCGTCTCATTTTTGGGGTGCATGCTCACATGTCTGATGTGCAGAGGGTCAGATGTGCACACAAGTGGCAAGGGTGCAGACACACACACACACACACAGCTGAGAGATGTTCACATGTGTCTTGGGTGTAGAAAGCAGACTCCCTGGGAGCTGGAGACACAAATGACCAAGCTTGGATGGATCTATACACATTTTTTCCTCCCTTTCTTTGACATGGGGAAAGCTGCTGTCTCAAGCCTCCCAATGGGCAGCAGGCCCTGTGCAAGACCCAAGGCATCACTTCGAGCAGCTATTTAAAACAGGAATGGAGAATATATGTTGTGAGATCTTGCTTGCATGTTTTGGGTGTTTAGTTTCAAATAAACTTTGTTTAGACCACAGATCAAAACCTGTCAATTAAGACAAGTTGTTTTTCTTTCTCTTCCAGGCAGACATGGGTTACTACAAAATCTAAATATTTGACCTGATATCTCCCACACACTTTATGTTTTGTGCTAAAGTAGAAGCTAAGTGGGGTAGACATGTTTTCACCATCATTTTTAATCTAAGCAACCTGGTCAATGTTACACTTTTGTGTTCACAGCCCAATTATTGTAGCAAGAAGGTTAAGCTCATGGTTAACATTTCTAGGATAAAAACTTGCTGGCAGGGTCAAGCAGTACCTTAAAAGATTGCATGCAATCTCTCTTTAATCACTATTATTCTTAGAAAGCAAAAAATTATGAAATGTGGTTGTGGTTGATGCTGACAGCTGTCAGTCTGAAAACATTAATTTAGTCTCTGCTGTTCCAGAGCTAATCTTGTGTTCATGCTGCTCACAGAATAGAACCAGTAATGAGTTCAGAGCTTCTTGATTTGTGGGTGTCTAGAATGACAGCAGTAGTGTCGGACTTCTCAAAGGGTATGGATTAAAAATATGGCCCTAGCAGCTCAGGTTGGGTGCACTGAGTATCTGTTTTAATAAACTTCAGCTGCTAACATTCTTCTTTTTAAGTAAAGCAATATATCTAAATGGATAATTGTGATTTGTTAGTCATTATCATGAGGAACAATTGGTAGGTAAAAGATTTTATGTAAATGTAAGTATTAAAATAAATGTAAAGTATTATTCATTTAATTGTATTGAAAATAAAGCACACCTCCCATTTTAGGTGCAGTTTAACATTCAAGGCATGAGACTCCTAATAGCAAAGGAATTTACTTCTTGGTGTTATCCCTGTAACTCCAGCTTACTCTTCCTGCTGATAAGGAAAAAAAGCATCATGATTATTTTTTCCTTTCATCTCAAAAGTTTGCTTCAAGCTTTACCCTCGTAGAAGAGTGTTTTAATTCTAGTTTGCTATCTGTTTAATAAGGGGAGGAAGTGGTGATAGCTTACAGATCTGAACTGGAAAACAGCACTGTGGGACTGGGATTGAGTTCTGCCTCCAAGAGCCCCACTTGCTGTCCAGTGAGTGTTAGTGATTGCTTTAAGAGAACTCTCTAAAACAACTTGGATTTCTTAAGTGGGCTTTTACCCTGACATCTGGGACAGTCTGTGTTCCTGTGGCACTCCATGGAGATGTGACAACACAACTATGGTCACCTGTGCCTCACCTCCTCCAGCTGAGACCAGAGATATTTAAACTCCAGGCAGCTGTGTACCCTCTGTTCTAGCAACCACCTTATCATGGAATGTTCCTTTAAATACTTGAGCTGGGGGATAGCTGCTTAGCTTTCAGCACAGTAACTTGTTGTGTGTTTGTCTGGGGCCAAAGAAGGCACCATATCAATAAATCCACCATTAAGGTATTTATCAGTTCTTAATACTGAAGCTCATCTCAGCTGCAGTTGTTCTTCTGGTTGTTATTGTTTTCTCTGCAATGAAATACTTCTGCTTTCCTCTGTCCTCCTTCCACAGGGTGAACCAGTTCATTATGTTATTTTCAGCTATTGGGACTAAAAGGTTAATTGTTGAAAAACATCCCTAATGTGAACTACTTTTGTGTGATACAGACAGGCGTGTTCATGTGGATGTTTTTCCTGACAAAAGCTGAGATTTTCTTTCCCATTTTTTTTTTTTTTCTTGAGGGATTTTCACAAACTTTTGGTATCTTGGAGATAGATTGATAGTCATTAAGTAAGGTTGAAGAGTTGACTTCTGCAGCAAGAAAAGGTTTAAATTTTCATCTGTAGTACAACAGTTCTGGAATTTCAGATGTTTTAGTTTTTCAGCAGAAACCTTGTATCAAAAAGAAGCAAATTAATAAAGCATTTCTTAGGAGAAAGAAGAAAAAAAATTGAGCTTGGGGTCCCCTGTCAAACATTGTAAAGAGTAAGTAAAATACATTGGCTTTCTTGTCCTGCACAATTTTTGGTGACAGGTTTTCTGTCAGCTGGAAAAGAGAATCATAATTCCTTAGACACATCATCTTTAACAGGCAGAGTTATTATGTTTTCTGCAGTCTGTGATGTAAAGCAAAGTTATATTATCTACACATGTATTTGCAGAAGCTGCATGAGGATTAGATTAAAAAAGACAATTACATTCTTCTGTTCTTTAAAAAATGGGAAATTGCAGGTGTTGTGCCAAGAATATGGATCTGTACCCCTGCACAGTACAGTTGCCAGAATTTGGAATTGAAATATTTGCAGGCTGTTTGTGTCATGCCACTGGTCATTTTTCCCAGATTAGACTTCCTCATTATTTTTTTTTTTCTAGAGATGTGCTATTTAACTTTTCTTTTTTTTTTTTTTTTTTTTTTAGCACTATATTTCAGCAACATAGGAACATATGGCAGTTAACTTTCCTATTTACTCTGTACAGATTTTTCCTTAGCACACTGTCTTTTTGCTCTTTTTCACTCCTGTCTGTGCATCAGGACAGACCCGGCCTCTTCAGCAAAGGCACTTGATTAAAAAGAAGATAAATAAGCAGCAAGAGCAGCCATCCACCCATTCCTTGCCATGTGCACAAAGAATAAAAGTGGGTAGTGGGTGGTTAACTGATCAGCTCTGTATCTAGTGAAACGTTGAATGAGAGGGTAAATCTGGGGGAAGATTTGCCTTCACCTTGCTGGGAAGTGGCTCGGTGGGAAGTTTTAGTAACAACACATCTGTGTAACTGTGTGTTATGGTACTGTTTGCATTAAGCTTGATTGTGCCTGTCTTCCCTGCCTTGTGAGCATTGTCAAGACACACTCAGTGACAGTGTAATGTACTTGTTAACATGTAGGGGGCTGGTATCCTCAGCTAGCAGACCTCGTGAAGACAGTTGGTTAAAAACGCTATTTGTTCGCAAAGTCGATCCAAGGAAAGATGCTCACTCCAACCTTCTAGCCAAAAGAGAGACCAGCAGTCTGTATAAACTACAGAGTGAGTGTTATTTTTTCTATTTGACATTACCACTTCTTTATTCTGTTCCCGCGTTTCTCATGTAATGTTGTTGTTTCAGTTCACAATGTAAAACCAGAATGTCTAGACGCCTACAACAAGCTTTGGTAAGTGTGTGGATTATGTTTTCACCTTTTAGACATGTTGATGGGATCACAAGCAGCTCTGAAAATTGGCAAATATAATTATTTAGAAGGGAGGTGGAAAAATTCTGCTTTTAATTTCAGGGTATGGTGTTAAATATTGTTCTTGGAGAGAGATGGCAAAAAATACTTTGCTCAGTTCATTCCCTGCCTTCCCTCTTGGAGGTGTCATTCTCCTACTCTGCAATTGAGGATGATGCCTTTTGTGAAGACACCCTTTTGGTTATGGAAATGCTCTCCCCCTTCTCTTAATTGCTGTTTCATGGAAGTAGACCCTGGTGCTATAGCAGGTCCCACTCCAGCTGCCATGTAGGAATGTGTTGACTGGTTATTGTCTGGGTACAAGAGGGAAAGAGAGGGATCCCCAGTAAGTAAAACTACATGCCAGTATTAAATTGAAGTATAGCTGAGGGGATTTAAAAAACTCAGGAGCTGATTTTCTGTCAATTTGTATCCTACAAAAGTAACGTTGCCAAGATACACTCTTGAAGAGCTGCAAGTCTTTGGACAGGATCTTTGCATTGGGGTGATATCCTCCAGAGGGAGCAGTACTCTTAGGGGTTTCAGCTTTATGAAACGTATGAATTAGTAACATTTTAAATTTAGTACTTAAAAGGATAACATTTCAGAAATATTAGTCTGGTTCTGCCTGCATAATCATTCCTCTGGACCCAGAACAACTTCCTTTTCAAGAACTGTATGTTCAAGTTTGGAAATGTAGTAGTGAATCTCACATGGTTTGGAAGAGCAGTACTTGTGCTGACACTGATCATCTTGTCAGCTAAACAGAACATTCTCAGCATAATGATACCCTAGTGCAACCATTTCTTTAGGTGTGGTGTAGTGGTGAGAACAGCAGGGCTGGAGGGTGGGGAAGAAGTTCAAAACTCAGTTTACATCCTTGATTCTGTTGTTAGTTGGCTGTACACAGCCATGAGCAGATCTTCTAACATCTCTGTGCCTTCATGTGCTCAGCTTTGAAACTCCAGATGACTGAAAACTTTTCTCCTTGCTATACAAACATAGTAATCCACTAGAATAACATTCAGGCTAAGATATTTTTAGTTATTTTCATTTTAAAAAATAAATACATGCAGAAGCATAGTTAGCATTCAACCAGCTTTCTGTTTAAAAGGTTAATATAAAAATGTCCAATTATACAAGGCAGCAAACCACTTCTCTGCATTATCTCATGAGCTGCTTAGATGTTGAGTGACACCAGAATATTTTATTTTCAAGGAAAAAGACAGTAAACTGCTGGCAGCAATCAGATGAAGTGTCTGTGGTTAGATTTACTCTTTCCAAACCAAAGGAAATCGAAGTATTCCAAGGAAGGAGAAAACATAAGAATGGAGTAATAAAAAGAACACAAGCCTCTCTGAACTTCCCTCCTTCCTAAATTAAAGATGAACAGATTGCTTAATTCCTTACTCTGTTTCAAATCAGAGTAAGGATTAGTCAGCATGTATTGATAAATAAATGATATAATGAAGACAGTTATGAGAGTCCTTTTTCTCTGTGGAGAGTCACTGCAGTTAAGAACCCCTTCTGAATAATTACACTTAAAAAGGAAAAAAGGGATATTTCATAAGTTACTCTGGGGGCTATTTTTTCTGTAACTTGCATCAAAATATGTTTTAGGGTTATTGTAATAATTTAACGTTCCAGTTTATAGCTGCCTTTCCAGGATCTCTTTATGCTTTGCAAAAAATGAACTGATGGTGAAACATCCTTAAAAATATCCTTGGAGAGCCATTGTATCATATTGTTTACATTATGTAGTGAGAAATCTGGAGGTGCAAATTGGTAAGGAGATTTTCTCAAGGTTGTCTAGAAAGTCAGTGACAGGATCAAGAGGAAAACTCCGATGTAATGACTCTCTGCCCAAGACAGCCTATTCCTTTTATTTCCTATTGTGCAGAGACTCATTACTTTTGAGCCAAACCAAGGAAAAGGGGTAATTATTTAGATTAATTGACTTATTGATCAGGTAATCAATACAGTGCAATGAAAGCTGTCTTAATCAAGCAGCAATTGGTAAAACTTAATTTCTGAATGCTAATGTAGGCCACTTTTAAAGTTTTTTGGGGAAAATGTTAGAAATATTGGAAATAGTCAAACAAAAATTTGAGGTATTGGAGGTATTTTTAAGGCCATTTCACTGCCTCAGACTAAAGACTATGTCCTGAAATGGCAGAAAAAAATAAGACTACATGCTATGAAGTAAAGACATCATTTATCAGTGACAATACTGTGTTTTATTCACTCAGCTCAACAGAAGTAGTAGCACTGTACCTGGTACAGAAGACAGTTCTTTCCTGGTTTTGTGTGTTCTGCCTGATGTGATAAAGCAAAGCTTTTCCTGAAGCAAATCACCCGTGTAGTTAGGCTGCATTTTCTGTGAGACATCCTGATGTTTGTTTTCTGAATGTGTTGAATAACCTTTTAGCCAATAGACATAATTTATTGCATGGAAAGAATTCTAGCGTGCTGTGTATTTGTCATGCAGTCTAAGAAGCACTTACCTTAAATTTCTTTATTGTTGTAGCTGTCTTTCCCCTTCCATAGCAGATTTTTGTATTTCAGCTTTCTCTTCTGCAAAGTAGAGCTTGTGAATTTTCATACCATAATGATAAACGTGTGGTGATTTGTTATACATATCAACTGTAGCCTCCCTGAGGAAATGCAACATAGTGTCTGTATTCCTTGTTTTCAAGTCAAGAGGTGCTGCCAAAGATTCATGAAGAAAAACACTACCCATGTGCA
Organism: Florisuga fusca; assembly: GCA_038090715.1. Lineage (NCBI taxonomy): Eukaryota > Metazoa > Chordata > Aves > Apodiformes > Trochilidae > Florisuga > Florisuga fusca. The sequence continues at coordinate 1,695,878 of JAAWXA010000036.1, forward strand.
CTGGTGGGGACTTGGAACACGTGGTACGGAGAGCAAGATCAGGCTGGTAGGAGATAGAAGTACAACAGAATGTAAAACCATACAAGTGAAACGTGTGCTTGGCAGGTTTCTTCTCTTTAAATCATTTCTGTTGACAGTAAACCTTTAGCAATGTATACAGTGAGGGTGTGTGTGCATCAGCTATCAGTAGCCATATTAACATGTACAGTGCTTGCTTTTTGTCTTGCTGAGTTTGACAGTCAAGCATTAATTCCTAAAATTTTTTCCTATTGTTAATGCACTTGCATGTTTTCCAAGTGGTAGAATAACATTTTGGAAAAGTGGTTGTAAAATACAGTCCTGCAATATTTTGCAGGCACAGTTTATGTTCCTGAATATTTAAAGGCAAAGGCTTAAAAAGACAGACTTTATCTTGCATTGGCCAGGATAAAAGCTCTACTCAGACTTCCAGACTTCAGTTGCTTTGTGAAAATGAAACTGAAATCATTCACATCATCTGAAAAAATGATTGCATTGTAAAGGCAACAATAAGCTAGGCCTTTACTGGAGGAAAGTAAAAATATTTCTGTCCACGTTTATATAAATGTACTGCCTAGCCATGCAAATTGAAAATATATTTGAACTAGAAATTACTGAAGAGCTGCTACCGAGGTCATTACAAAGAGTCTAAGTGTAGAGAGAAAACTTGAACGTTTCCCAGGCTCTGGGAAAGAGAAGGAGTGGGAAGCCACCAGTACAGAGTGGTGTGCTGATACCTGTTATGTAGCTCTGTTGTTAGAGCTGTGCTAGTATCAAGATCATTGCTTCATTATTGAAAAACAAACTCACGTTCACATTTTTTCCTGCACTCACAGCATATTGAAACTGAAGAAATGCAAAGAAATAACAGTAGATGAACCAAAAAGCATCTGAGAAACAGTTCTAAAAGTTGAAGGGAAATTGAGGAATGAAGCCAATTTAAATGAGACTATCTTAGCCAAGTTTAATTTGCTGCTTTTATAATGTATTAACATAGACTATCTGTAATTGCATCCATAGCCTGCCTTGAAAATGTTATTGCAACAGTTCTAGCAGTGTAATAAAGCAGCTTATGGGGGTTTCAGTACTTGTGCCCAGGCTGTGTTAATATTAGGTTAATATATCAAATTTGCCCTGGGGATAAGGCAGCAGTGACAACAGGAGCATTGAATGAATCTGCTGTCATAGTGAAGTGCCTTGCATTAGTCTCCAGTTTGCTCTTCTGGAAAAGGCACAAGACTGCTTTAGAGGAGAGAAAATAACTTTTGTGACTCTTTGAGGTGAAATACTGTTGCCTTGCTACATCAAGTGCTTGTAAACATTTTTCATTAATTTATTAAAAGGATGTATTATTATTATTTATTAAAGACATAATGCTTTGAAAAACCTCAAATGTAGATATGTAGATACCTGTTCTAAAATTGTTCTTTTGGGGAAAATCCCAGCAATTGTAACAATTCTAGCATGTTCAGATAGCTTCTGCTTTTTTTTTTTAAAACAAATTTTAGCTCAAAAATAACATTTGCACTGTTTTTAATGACCTACAGAAAATGTGTCGCTCTTAGTGCTCAAGTAGTTTACTGAACTAAAAAGTCTACCCCTTATTGCTCTTAGATGAAATTGGGCTAAAAGAAGTTAGTTGGAATTAAGTCATCATCTCAAATTTAATCTCAGTTTCCACTACAGGCATGTAAAGTCATCACATCCTACTAGCATGGCAACAAAAAGTCCTTGCAGAAATTCCCCTCTTATCTTAAGAGTAGATGGCAAGATTTTCCAAGAGAATCCTTTTCAAAAAACAGATGATTCAATTATTCTTAAAACATTCCAATGTGTAGTGCTTTCTTTAATTAAAATCTATTTTTAAACCTGTTACCTGACTTCTGGTTTTGTATAATTCTGTAGTATCAAGAGCAATTTATACTGTGATGTTCCATAATATTTAGCACTGCTCTGTGGCTTCCCTGAAAAAGCTTCTTTTTGTCTGTTTCAGTTCACCTGTGGAGGTATGAGGGAGGCTATCCAGCTCTCAATGAGGTCATGAGTAAACTCCGTCAAAATAAGGTAAAAGGCATGGATTCTGTTAGAACTGGTTATTTTACTGAAAACAGAACGAAGAATAGAGCAAAAAACTCCAGGAATACTTTATGAAACACACTGAGTGCTGTGTTAACACACCACCCGAGATTTTCCAGCACACCTGGAGCCTTCAGCTGCCTTTCCAATTTAAAGAATTCCAAAACAATTTAACGGATGCCTCAGAATCCCAAGAGAGCATAAAACAAATAATCTAAGCCATCCTATGGTGTGCTGCTTTTTGTTGCAGAAACAGGATGCACAGTTTGACAGTGATCATCTTGTTTTTTAGGAATTCACAGAGTTTCGCAAAGCACGCGGCAACATGCTCCTCTCACGCAAGAACCAGTTGTTGTTGGAGTTTAGTTTCTGGAATGAGCCTGTTCCCAGAGAGGGTCCTAATATTTATGAACTGAGATCCTACCAACTTAGAGTAAGTTTAAGTTTTTGGGTTTTTTTTTAATTTTTAAGCTCTAGGCTGTGATAAAATGCTCAAAGCGTGTTTATACAGGGTGGATGGAAAACAGACCTCATCTTAAAAATCTGGTTCTTATCAAAGCTGAGTCATTGTTGTTCTCAGTGTGGGGTCCAAAATGAAGGCAAGCTGCAATAAGATACTGATATCTTCAGGGCTGAAAACTCTGTGGTTTTATTTGAAGGAAACTTCAGGCAAATGACTAAGAAGTAATACAGTAAGTAAACAGTAATTACAGATGATTATAACGTGATTATCACCTGAAGGAAGTGATTTCATTAATGTATATTTTTTTCCATAAGTAAATGTGAAAACCGAGTATTCTAACTTAAAAGTCTTTAAACTACAGTTTTAACAGTCTGTTTTGTTTTCATAGCCTGGAACAATGATTGAGTGGGGAAATTACTGGTAAGTGTTGATTTAGCACTTGGGATGTTTAAAAATTACAGAATAATAGAATGTGGAAGAAGCAGAATGGTAACACAGCATTTCAGTCACCAAGTTAATGTCCTGCTTCTGTGCTTCTGCAACCTACAATATAGTTCTTTGACCCTTAATGTACCCTTTGAGGAAGCAAAAAGGAATTCTGTGTACAAGCAACATTGTGGCTACTGTGGTTTGACTTTCCTTCACATAACCCTTTTAGTTTGCTGTAGTATAGCAGAAACCATTTGTTTTCATTTATTTATGCTTAGTGAAGGATGGCAGTTAAATCCTTGAGACTGTGTTGAACTTTCACAAGACCACTAGAAGCTGACTTAGTTTAAATGGGCTAAAATCTTGGCTTCTCTAATCCTTTAAAAGTCAAGTTGCTTCTTGAAAAGCTATGGGGCATCACATTTGTATTTTAATATATAGGGTAAAAGCATTTCACAGGCTTCTGTTGAGTACATGCTTCTGATTTTGTCTAATTTAAAACCAGTTATAAATTTCTTTCCATTTCTATTTACTGTCCTTGTAATTCTTACATTTGATATTTAAACAGTTTGGAATATTTTCAATTATTTTGACAAAGCTGAGGACTTGGATTTTTACACATCACTGTTACTGGTATAAATTATTTAATTACAGTGATTTTAATAAAATAAGTTGAATTTAAGATTTTTATAAAATAAGTATACTTACAGCAGTACCCAGCCTGTTGTAGAAGGTGCAACATACAGTTAAGAGGAATATTTATCCTATTTTCACAACACAACATGGGGCAGTGCATAGGACAGCTACATAGCAAAGGTCTCTGTGAATAAAAAAGTTATATTCTGCTACCACAAACTCTGTGCTAAATGAGTGTGGCACAGATTACTGAAACTCAAGGATTTAATTTTAGAAGAACCTGCTGTAAAGATGACCTGCCACTTGATACTGTGCCAGCAGTTATCTCTATACTGCATCTGAAGCTGAGGAATGACTAATGCACAGTGTGGTAAAGGTGTAAGCTTCCAATTTTAACTCATTTTAACAAGGGATATAGGTAGATACTAATTATTCAATGCTGCAAATCAGTGCATTGCAGATCTTTTCCTTAATTTTAACTACTGAAGTGTACTGCAAATGCTGTTTAACATTTTGGCTTCTTTTCAACTCTGTTTTCCTTTCAGTTATCACTTATTTCCCCCCCAGATGCTGTTTTCAATGCCTGTTTTGCTGTTCTGTAGGGCTCGTGCAATTCGTTTCCGACAGGACAATAATGAAGCAGTTGGAGGATTTTTCTCACAAATTGGACAGCTGTATATGGTTCACCACCTCTGGGGTAAATTTGTCCTCTGCATTCTTCTCACTGAACCATCCCCTAGCAGATTTGTGACTTTGCCCAAGAGACAGGGTTTTTACAGAAGGCAAAGGAGTGTCTTAAAAGGATTTTTTTGTTTTACATCAACAGTGTGATTAGTTTCTTATTATTTTTTGTGTCTTAAAACAAGCAAGCAGAATTGAACATTACATCTTTTGTTCTGTTTCTGTAACAGAACAGAGGTAACAGTTTCTCATGGTCCTTTCTTATTAGGGACAACTTAAGATTCCCTCTCAGGCATATGCTATTGAAAGCAATGTCCTGCCATCTCTTTTCTCTTTCCCCATTCATGCTGAAGTCAGGTTTTTACAGTTTAGTTTGGAGCATCACATGTAGCACCCCTACAAAAAAGACAATCCAGCATTGATTTAGACTACTACATCATGGTGGTTTGGCTTTCTCTGTGTCTGCACAAATTCTTAGCTGCTTTTCACCTTAGGTTTGTTTCAACTTGAATAAACTTATAGTCTCTATATTTATTTAGAAAATAAGCAGTACTATCTTCATATCTCAGCAATTTAGAATATTATATTCTAAGACTAGAAATCTCACACTACTTATGTAGAACTGTATTCTGTTGCATTATCTGTCTTACCTGTGTCTAAGACATTCTCTTTCTTCCCCAGTTCTTTCTGTTTGCGTTGCTTTGGGAGCTTTTCCTCTTTATGGAGAACTTCTTCTGACTTTTTTCCTTCTCAGTGCTTTCAGCCTCCTAATTACATACTAGAATACTTTTAAGGGAGCAATTCATGTGCAGAAGGAAAAGGAATTACTTCTAAGCTTTGTGCTTGTTATTTTCCCTCACCAGCTTACAAAGACCTCCAAACCAGAGAAGATATAAGGAATGCTGCGTGGAATAAACCTGGCTGGGATGAACTAGTCTATTACACAGGTAACCTATTAACTTCATTGGAATGCTGGAGCTAGACTCTTGTGCATGCCATCCTTTTTGCTCTTCAGTACGTTAAATAAGGATAAAATGTTTTGTATTTTTGCTGCATGTGTGTTGGTGTGTCAGTTTTTCTTCTGTAAGGGAAACTACAAGCTAAAAAATTGCTACCTTAACAATACATTTTTATACAAGCACCTCCCCTAGAGCAGAACAGATTTGTGTAAATGCTTACATTTGTGTCCAAAAATTTAAGGAGCCACCAGTGAAATTTGTATTAAATTATTAACTCTAATATTTCATGGAATAGAGAAGCCTTGTTAAATGCATTCCTTTGAAAAAGGAATTTAGACTTTGGAACTAGAAGCCAGGAGATGTTTGAGATCAAAGATATCTTTCATAACAAAATTCACAAAAGTATGCTAAGCATGTAAGATTTTGGTTCCATAGGGTACATTTCAAAGGAAGTATACCAGAAAAATGTAAGATAACTTTCATTATGGTGAAAAGGAATAGGAATATTTGTCATCAAAGGAGGAGACAGGTTATATTTAAAAATTCACTTGTTCTCTGAACTATGCTTCAGTTGCAGGAATGTTGGTGGTAACTGATGGCTTGGCATGCACTAGCTAGCAGAGTAATTTGAAGACAATATTATCTGTTCAAACTGAGTGTGCAGAATGACTAAAGATCTCTGTTAGTGAAATTAAACCCTGTCTCAATTTTTTTCAGTGCCCCTTATTCAGGAAATGGAGTCCAGAATTATGATACCATTGAAGATTTCTCCGCTTCAGTAAAGTCACTGATTTTCTTGTGCCTACATAGTTAAAGTGACAAGTTTTTGTCTTAAATTAATTTATGGTATACATTGTATATCATAGTCTGAAATATAAAAGTACTGTATTGAGCTTATAAAAGAGACCTCTTTTCTTCAGAATCTAATGACCTTTTGCTTTTAGGATTGTACCAAGAAAAAAAGATATCTGGGACTGTAATTAAAAGGTTGGTTAATTGAGAACAAGTGCAAAGACATCCGAGTTCCTCTGTGAGACAGCTCCTCAGGTTAAATTTGGCATACAGTATTTAAGACACAGCTATGTAGACAGTGCCCTTGTTCAGTAACAACAACAGAATCGAGTGCTACAGTTGCTGCAGCCTTTGAGTAGCAGAATAGTGACTACAGATTTTAAAAACAAATGTGGAAGAGCCCTTGGGCAGCTCTGAAACACACCTGGCTGTTCCAAGATCACCAAGTCTGAATTTACAAATAGGCAGTCATGAATTGAGGCTAATGCTGTTTGTCAGGAGATAGCTTATGGACAGAGAATAGGGCATTCTGTTTTGCAAGGACTCTGAAGCCTGTTGAAACTAATTGCACATTTGTGTAGTTAATCTGCACCTGAAATGAACTCTGTGAAGTATGACCGACGGGTTTCAAACAAATCTTGACAAGAGGTGGTTGTCTGAACACTCTGCAGGGAATCAAGTTGAGTTAAATACATTTCTCTCTACAAATACTTTAGAAGTCTGGGAAAAGGGGTTTAATTTAATAAGCAATCATGACTTCAGACATATGCTTGGTCAGGTGTTTCACTAACTGTACAGTAGGTACTTCTGAATTGATGTGTGAAACTGCCGCATGTTGAGCCAGTAGGACTGGCATAAAGCAGTGTCCCATTATGTCCAGTTCTATTTTGGTTTCACTTTTAGATTAGAATATATCAACACTTTTGGTGTCTGCAATGATGTGAACATCCTGTAAGTGCAAATAATAGTCTCTCTTTAAACTGGCTACAAAAATCAGTGTAACATACAGAATGTACAAATCAGCTACTGAATGTCCAGTTTGTACATTTCAATGAGTTTTCAGGAAGAACATATCAGTCAATAAAATCCTTTTAATTTTCACATATTACTGGCACCTTATATGTATTGCAGCACCTGTGTTTTCTCTCTTGCAGTGCTTATTATGAAAAATTTGAACAGTTACATTGAAGATGTCAGCTTAGCCAATATCACTTCTCTGTGTCAGTGACAGCATGTCCCAGTATTCTCCTCTCCTTCTCCAAAATGAGTTTACAGTATCTCTGTTAATCCCATTTTGCTGAGTGTTCTGGAGGTCATAAGTGCTGTGGTGAAAAACACAAAATACGTTTCCTGTTGATTTTCTCTACAAATTATGCTCAGGTCTGATTTCTTCTTTTCTTCCCATGTGAAACACTGCACTCCTGCCTTTGCTTGAATTTTGTCTTGAACAAAGTCAATATTTGGTCTGTTTCTTGTCTGTTCTCATATTTTCCTTACAATTATAGGATTCCACTGAGTAAAGCTCTGGACAGCATTAGCTCACATTTCTCAGCTAGGCTTCCTAAGTGGGCCAAGTGCATCATTTCAGCTGTTCCTTCTTGTAAAGTAATCACAAGCAGTACTACCATCTGGGGCTGTCATAATTCCAGACTTTTGAGACTACTGTTTAGCTGCAAAAGGAAAAAAAAGATTACTATCAGCTTCCAGACTGTTATTATTTACAGTAACCTCCCATATTTCTTTTTCCCAGTGAATTGTGCTGATAACTTCCACCTCATAACCAGTAACCTGTCAGAGACATAAGGTGAAAAACATTTTCAAAGTTACAGGATTTTGTGGCTTCTGATGCAATCCAAGTTTCTTACCTTCAGCCAGGTTTACCTTCAGATTTAATTCCAGTCAGGCCAGGCTGTTGTTATTTAAGGACCATGAAATTTTGCACGAATAAGAAATTTAAGGAATCACTGGATGCTCTGCAGGGTGATGTCCTATGGCACAAGTCTCTTCAGTCTGCTAAAGATCTGAATTCCTGGTGGTGGTGTCATGCATTATGAATGTGCCTCCTGTCATTCAGAGCTCCAGACTCACACTCTGGCTGCCATCAGAAAGAGATTAGTTCCTGTTATTTTAGTTACAGCTAACTATGTAAACTTGTGGACCAGAACACAGTAATGTCACCCTTTCCTTGCTTCCCTTTGCCTGAGCCCTTTCTGAAGTTGTTTTTTCCCCCATTGTGAACATTTTTGTAATTTTTCCCTCTTAATTTCATGGCCATGTCTGCCTACTTCCTCTGACTAGCAGAACTTCAGCATTTCTTACAGCAAAATTTGTAGAGTTCAGAACTTAAATGGTTGGAAAGAGAGAAACAATGCCTGGGAGTCTCTGGGCTAATTATCAATTCCACTGTAATGAAGACAATTAAAAAATCAAGTTTACTTGTCCTGTGCTCTTCCTAGGAAAGACTGCAAACTGTTCTTTTAAGAAGTCCCTTCATGCAAATTGAATATCTAACTTTAACCAGTTCTGTCTCACTGAATAATTACATTAAAAGAGAAGGCTTTGTATGAAGTTGTTTGCTCTTAGTCAGGAGCCCCACCTGAAGGCCAGGTATTACTTGCCTGATGTGTGCTTCTCTTCAGACCTTGTTCTGCTGTGATGGGATATGTTGAGGTGAATTGGTACCTTGGCTACAATGGTGAAACTTCCCTCACCTGCTTTATTCCCTTCTATTTTTTTCCCCAGTATTTTACAGACAAAAGAGCTTACCCACTCAGTAGGCCACCTAATTCTTTTAGTACCTCCTGGACTTGAGGTCGGGCTTTATATTTGCCCAGTTGGAAGAGGGGTGGTGGTTTTTTTTTCAAACCAGTCAGACCTAAAGAGCTCTTGTGAAATCACTGGCGTGGTGCCATGTTTCCATAGCAGTCAGACTGGCAGAAGATACTTCTGTGAATGTTAACATCTCTGTGGCACAGAGCCTCCTGCACAGTCTTCTGACTTCAGCATCAGTGAAGTTACATATACTTCAGACAAAGCATGTCACAGTGCTTGTAGGATCAGGGTGTGTAGCTATAGCTGATCAGCTGGATGTTAGATATTTTTCTAATGGTCTTTTAATTCAATAAAGCAGCAAACACTTCTGCTTCCTAACTGTAGAACTGCAGAGAAACACACAGAATGAGAGCAGAAAGAGTTGAAACTTGTTCTACTATGCAAGTCTCGAGTAAACAAAAGCATGATTGTACATGAGCTGCCCTTGGAGCTGTCTGAGATTTTTCTCAGCAAGAATTTGAAAGAGATCATCTTTAGTACTCTCCCAGAAGAGTTCTGCTGAGCAGCCTGGTAACTACTGTCTGTCCTGGCTTTTGTCAAGTTTTAAAAATTCTGTATACAGATACTCAGGATATCTTTCTTTTTCTCTACCAAGCATTCAGAAGTTCTTTTCTGGATTTGTTTTAAACCCTTTTACTTTTCTAGTATTTAAATCCTATTGTAACTTCAAACAGTTATTGCCTATCTATGAAAACCATGAGATGGCATCACTGAGAGCTGCTATTCATCACTCAGGGGTTTTGTTAGTGCCTCTTTCCCCTGTATGCTTTCTGATGCTGTTGCAAAGTGGAAAAATCCAGTGTTTGTTTTAATTATTGGTGCTGTTTAAACAATTGGAGGGGAGCTCTTTCACTGCACCTTGATTTTATCTTACTAATTTACAGAAATCTAGACCAAGTTGTGGCAACTCATGACTATCTTGTGGAGACACTGGGATTTTGGAAGGGAGGCACATCACTTGTTTCTCTTCCTCTCTGAAATATGTGGAGGGATGGAGGAGAATTAGTACAGTTTAAGGGTGGTTGATCCACTCTTGAGGAAGAGTCTAGATAAGTTTCACAGTATTTTCTTAGTCATTAGACTTTTTTGTTTTTTATAAAGTTGATGAATTACCTTCCATCCAGTTACAGGTTGATGGAAGAGATCGTAACAGATGACATCTGGGGTTCTCCTGTAGCCATATATTAATGAAATCAGAGATACTAATGTTTCCTACATACCTGTTCACTGATAACCTAATTCTGAGATTGTTTGGAATGGAAGGTATTTACTGTACTGTTTACCATCTGGACTCTATTTTTTTATTATTATTATTGATCAGACAGACTTACTGTTTGTGGCCCCCTGAATCATCTTTTGCCATCCAAAATAAGTAGAGGTATTAACTTCAGTGATTCTGAAACAATAGATAAGCAGTATTTACCAGGGGCCAGTCTATTCAGGTGTTGTTAACTTACTGACAATTTCCTACATTAAGAAGTCCAGAACACAACTTTGCAAACAAATATCTGTTTAATTGCATTTTCTAATGGATTTACAGTTGTTAAATATATTACTTTAAGGTATAATTTATCGCTCTTCCAGTTCCTTTAGCAGTTCATCAAAGTGAGTAATGTACCATTTAGCTTTCTCCTTCACTTGTTTTCTGACTATGTTTCCTCCAAATCCAATGAAGCAGTCCTGGCAAAACAGAAAGAATGAGCACATTTATTACTGCAGTCCAGTGTAAAGAATGGGGCTTCTCAGCAATTAAGTCTGCTTTTAAGATTGGGTTTAAAAATCATTATATTGCTCCCTGCCTCTTCCCCTATTTTATTTTGCATGTTAATTTTTCAAATTTATTAAGAACTTCATTAACTTTGGTTATTAGAGTTTTTTCCAATAGGAGAGTTGTGGCTCAGTGCCTCCTAACTTCAAGATTGTTCAGATTTGAGATTTTACTGAAAATCTGATGTAACCATGATGCCACATAAGGCCTTTCTATTCAAGAATGAGTTAACATGTATGAAGCACCTCACAATCATGCCTATATTATCTTTACTGTGTTTACCTCATTTGATACCAAAGGTAAACATTAACCATGTCTTCAATCATTAACCAGGAACAATCATCATTTCTACATCTTAGAAAAGCATCTGCAGTGAAAGTGCAGTGTTTAAAATTTCCACTGCTTTTTTTTTGCCTTGGGTAGAAAGCATTCAGCCAATACTGAGCTGATACTATGTATTTAATAGTAAGGGACCTACTGTCCTAATTCCAATCAGCAGTAGCTCTGAGTTTGTTCCAGTTCCATGTACTGGGATGTCTGTTCCCCAGCACTGGTGAAGCAGGAGTACTGGGGTACTTCTTATGTAGAGAAAGGTGCTAAAGGGGAGACAATGAAAATCTGTCCTCTGTGAAATGACCATTCATAAAAGCTTTGTTTCTGTCAATTATTTCACTCTGTCAGGGCTGATACCTTCAAAGCTTTCATCACTGTACAGTGAAGTGAGATGAACCCTCTTGCTAGGCCAGTATCAGGTAAATGTGCACCAGATCTGTGCCAGACCTTCATGCCAAGCACCACTGATCAGTGTGCAGAACTGCAGCCTTGGTAGGGTAAGACAGAGGGGGTTGCACAGAAGCAACCACTGTGGGGATGTGGAGGAGAAAGGCAGGCATGATAATACCAGCTTGGGTTGAGACAGGTTGCTAGATTGTTAGCCCTGCTACACCCAGCCAGCACCCTGGCTCAGTGACACCCTTACTGAGGCTGAACTGAGAAAAATCATTGCATGATGCAAGAGTTTTGGAGGAAAACTATCTACACAGATCTCCCTTAGGCTGTGGGAAGTGCTAAAGATTTCCCTGAAGTCTTATAAGGAATACAAGCCATTTCTTTTTTTTTTCCTTTTTCCCCAAAGGGTTTGCTCAGAAGAAATTTAGAATTCCTGTTCTTTAATACTTACAGCAGGAGGACAGGCTTCCATGTCTGTAGCTCCATCTCCAATCATAACTACTTTCTTAAAGTGGAATTGTTCCTTCAGATGGGTAATAACCTTTCCTTTCCCCCCTGATTCAGCTGTTGGTTGTGTTTCATCAAATCCTGCATATTCTCCTAGAAGACAATGGAAGGACAAGTCAGACACATAGCATATTTTCTTGTAAAATGAAGAAAGATGAATGCTTGTGGTCTTTACTTCCACAAACTGCTAATTACATGCAGTCCTGTAAGACTCACAATATCAAGTATACAAAAAAAATAATTAAAATACAAGCATAGAAACCAGTTGACTCAAGTCTTCAGTGGGGATGTATTCAGAGAGCTGATAAGCCAAGCCAAAGTAGAAATCCCCTGTATGGATTGTGTTACAAATCCATTCCCAGTCACTCTGATCTGGTCATTCTGGTGTAAACATTTCAAAAGCAGCATCCAGTATGATGTATAGAGTGTAAGAACACCAAGTAAGAAACAACCTCACTAACTCAAGTTCTGCTTGATTACACCAGCCTAAAGTGCAGAGCAGCTCTACTAATGTACCTCAGTCTCCATATATACCTCAAAGTCACTGAAACTGAAGTTTGCCTCTGCAAGCAGGTAAGTGTAATAAACTCTTTTAACTTGAAGGAGCCAGGGAAAATGAAACTCTACTGTCAGCAACTGTACTTGTTTTACCTTTGACACAGCTTGCAATTAAAAAGTAACTATAGGTGGAAAATAACCTGAACTCATGTTTTTTGTAAGGTCTTCAAATTTTCCAGCTTTGAGCTCGCTGGCTTCATAACAACAAAGGTCATGTAGGCTGGACAACTATCTGTAGCCCAATATATGACAATTTGAACCAAAAAAAAGTGACATTCATTAGTAAAGAAAAGAGACTTTGAGGGATTCTCACCATTAAAGTAAAACTTCAGTCTGTTGGCATAGATGTTTGCTGTTGGAATGTTCAGCTGTGAGGCCACATGTTCCACAATGCTCTGAAAACCCCCAGACACCAGGAAGACCTGAACCCCTCGTTGGTGGAGCCTGCTCACCAGCTCCCTGGGAAGAAAGAGCAATCACCAAGCATGAGTCCCTGGCAGCATCTAGGGATTACAAGGAAGTTAAAATACATCTTTGCTAAACAAGGCTGCCTATACTTCCTGTCTTGGGCATTTAGTTAGGATTTGCTGCTGCTTTCCAGCTCCATCCACCTATGCTGCCCAAGGCTATTATTTCTTTCCCTTGCAAGTTAGTGCATACAACTTGCTTGAAAAGAGATGAGCAACACCATCACATCTAGGGACAAACAGGTATTTAGTTGCTCAGAAACAAGCACTCCCTATAAATGTTTTCTGAACTCTTTCATATAGTTAACATGAGTTTCCTTGAACAAATGAGAGCAAACCCAGTTCAAATTTTTTTTCTGAAGTAAAAACACAGCAAGAAAACAAATTATAATGTAGGGGAAAAAAATAGGAAGATAAAACCACTGCACCAAAATACAAAAGTGGGGTGAAAAGTGTGCAAAGCACAAGTATTTTCTAACTCAGAGTTGGGTCTCCAGGCACTGATGCCATCTTTAGAAGAGGGCACCAGCTGCAGTAAGACAATCCCAAAAAGTAGACTTTCAGACCCAGTTGATGTCAGTGGGGCTTGAAAGCAGTTAAAAAGTTTTACACTACTTGGCTCTGGAAGCAGAAGATCTGCATGCAGCAGTGCTGAGCAGTTGAAGTAGTAGCAGTAACAGCAGAAATGCTAAATACTGAAAAGCAAAGTGGAGGCTTAAAGCAGGCTACACAGAATAGGAGGAAGAAAGGGAAGGAATGAAAAGGAAAATCATGTGATCCTAAACAAGGAAACAATGTTCTCTTTGTAGTTTAACTAGCTATGCCTTCTACAGAAATGTGCTCATTTCAAGGAGAAAATATAAGCACAATATTACCTAAAACTACTGTATGTGGTAAAAGTATTTTAGTCTTGGAGCTATAGCCAGATTTATTTATCAAAAACAAATTTTTTTTGATTGGTTAAAGCAATTTGAGTAGGAAAAAAAAAAGTTTAAATAATTAATGTTTATTCCAAACCCAAAGATAAATGAATGCATGCATAGATACATATTTCACCTTAATGATTTTTTAACACTTTCTAGGGACTTCACTAAAATGGGTATCTCTGAACTCCCCTAAGCTGAGTCCAGGGGCATGACTGCACACAGAAGTGTAGGGGTAATACAATTGCAGAATTGACCAAGCCAGTTGTTCACAGTGGGTATTAAATCTCCTCCCAATTCCATCCTCTGTCAAAAAACAGATTGGATGGAACAGATTATTTTCCATGCCTGCTTAATCCTTGAGTCAGAACTTGAGTTTGCCAGCCAAAATGCCAGGTAACACCCAAGACTGGGTTTCTTTTTTACAGACACTTAGCCACTTGACATGGACTCAGGCCATTATAAACTCCTGATAAAACTTTGTACACAAACAGCGTGGAAGTGGAGCAGGAAGGCAATTATGCCAGCTCAGTGGCCTGACAGCTTCACTAATGTCACCAAATTCTGTCGATTTATGCCACGTGATTTTGGAAGACTTTCATTGATTCATTTGAACTTTCTTCTTACCTTATTCCTGGTGTTAGCTGAGGTGGTTTGTCAGATATTAATTTCTGCACTTGCTCATAGGAGGGACGTATGAGACCTAGGCGTGCTGTTAAAGCTGCTTTGAATGTCACGGTGCCACCCATGGCTCTGCGGGTCCTGAAGTGTGATCCAAGGAAAGCAAATCAGTGACACTTAAGCTGAGGCTTCTCCAGAGAACAGTTAGTTAAAGAAGAATGACAAGGAGCAAAGTTCTACCATATTCTAGGTTATACCATATCTATGTGGCAAAGGAGAAGACTGGGACATTGCAGGTAGCAGCCACTGGTAGATCTCCACAGATCAGAGCTGTTATGAGAATCAGTGAGGGAGAGGAAAACTGCTTCATTCCCTCTGCCAGTGCATCTGAGCCACTGGGACCAGTATTCCTAAACTGCAGCCCAGGTGTTGTTCTCTGATTCTTAGCCAAGTTTAATGATGAGGACAGATCTGAGTCTATCGAGGAACATTCCATTATAGAATTTATGTCTGTGTAGTTCTGTTGAGTGGCTTCACAATCCCAAAAGAAATCAGTTACTTCACTCTGCATTAATTCCACTTAAGAATTTAAAAAGATTTTAGGACTAGCAACTCCTGTGACAGAGTTTAACTGATCCCTATTATAAATTCATTAGCACAGCCTGACCTTACCCATGCTTATTTTTTATTCCTATTCCCACGAAGTAAACAGCATCTATACATACATCTCTGCCACTGCATCTCCGACTCCACAGAACTTTGCCAGTTCATCAATTCCTTCTTCCCTGATGACTGTACTGTCCACGTCAAAGCACACCGCGTCGGCGTTGCGGAAGATTTCTTTCATCTCCATGAGGGATGCCATCCTTTTAGGAAGCTTCTTACTGTGAGGGGACAAGATAAAGTCTCTCTCTGAGTGGCAGTACTGCACTCCGTCTTGAGCCATTTGTGCAGCGGGTCTGGTTCTTGTGAGAAGGGCCAAGCAGAGCCTGGTAGCCAGCTTTTATCAAAGTGTGTCAGTGGTGGTGGAGGTCTGGCCCCGTTGCTGATTTGCTCTCTCCTATTGCTGCCTACTGGTGTTCCATTTATGTTACTGGTGGGCCGTGGAGCTTTGGTCAGTTCCTGATTTGCTCTCTGCAGGCTCAGCCCATTGATATTCACATGGGGTTCAAGGTTGTAAGACTTGGCATTTGCTGAACCATCAGACTGCCAAGTGCTGGGTGGGACTTGCAATTCTCTGTCTCGTCTTGCCCTCATTTTTCAAAGGGATCTTAGTTTCTCATCAGACCCAGGCTAGTGGGTCAAATTAGTTGCTCCAGGAGATAGTTAAAGACACCCAGCCCTTAAGTATTTGATTGATCATTGCAGACATAACTGTCTGAAACCTATCAGAGAGTAGTTGTCCCTAAATCATGATGGTTTAGATCTGTTTTTATGTCCTGATTAATAGAAACTAAATAATATCATCATCTGTGAATTTATGGAAGATTTGGCCATTAGTACTGGGAATTAGTCATTCATAAAATCCATTAAAGCCTTCAGCTTTGAGAACTTAATTTAACCTGTTAAGATACCACACAGCTTTTTCCATAACAATGGCTGACAAAAGCTTATTTTCTTCCTCCTTTATATCTGTCCACTCAAAACCATTGAGCACCTCTTCTGCAGATAAGAATTTTACAGTATCCTCCTCTGGGAAGGGCAGAAACAGGGACTGAACCATAGATAGGCCTCTGCTCTTGGTGCAAAAACTTTGGTCTAGCCTTAGAAGTATCACTAAAGAATTACTTGGTCCAGACAGCATGTGGTTTTTTATGCTTTCCTACGAAGACTACACTGTACATATAAAAAATACAGTTATCAGCATGGCACATAAAAGAAACCTCTTTTTCTTAAATGGCCTTGGCCATGAGAACTTCCCTCTGGCAGAGGCTGGTTCTGAGCTAAGACTTGGCAATGGGTAGACAGGTGACACGTGAATTCTAAGTTTACTTTGTGTTAGCCTTGACTTGACCTTGGCTCCACTGCACTGGATTTGTATTTGCAGTGGAAGATTTTGATTTCCTGAGCAGGAGGGCTTTGACTTTAGGGCAGGCGAGATACATTTGTGCAGCAGAATCAAAGAAAAAAAACATCCACTAACATTTTTTAACTGTCAGTATGTTTATTTTTTCCAGGCTACTGGAAATTATAAAATCTAGCAGCCAGGGATTTGGTGCCAATTTGAAAGATTTGCCCTACTGGACAAACTTGTTGCATCACCGTGGCGTGACATTTGCGTCACTGTCCCAACACTGGTTCCTTATTAAGCAAAGCTACCACATTGCCTCATGCTAACCTGAGGCTGCACTGAAACATTGCCACAGCATAATGCAATGTCACTGGGTGTCACCACCACGCTGTGACGCGATTCCTTGGTGAGAACCTGAAAAATACTCCTGGATACATGTCTTCAAAATGTTAAGCTCTCAGAAAAAATGTCATTGCTAGAAAAATGCAGCTCAGAGAATAAGAGACATGAATTTTTGATCTCTCTGGTAAACATATTTTCAAAAGTCCTTTCCCTTCTGGAAGCTCCTTAGGATGATGAGATCACTGCTGTGGTGGACTTTGCACTTTGATGGACAAATAGAAGTAGACAAGTTAGAGGAAAAATTACAGATACCAATTGTGGAGTCATGGTTGGAATTAATCCTGTCCCTCTCTTTGTTCCATGCAGTAACTCCAAAAATGTTTCAAGCTGTGGTTTCTAGTACCTAAGAATGACAAACTGGAAGAGAGGAATTGTGTTTTGCAATGCAAAAACCATCAGTGGTTCTTGATCTCCCTTGGCCTGTGAGCTGCCAACATCTTTCCACTTTCTGCTCTAGCTGGGCATTGAATCCTGGGAAACACAGCCCTGGTTTTGGCTAATGTATCATCACACATGTTGGAGAACTTGTGATGGGCTGTAAAGTAGAGAAGCTCATAGGGGAGCAAAAAGCCTGTGAAGGGAGCTTCAGCTATTGCAGGGAGTCTTGCTGGTGGGAAAAGCAAATTTGAGGGGTTAAAGGTGGTTCACTTGGACTGAAGTTCTTCCTTTTTTGGCAGAGCTTTAGGGGTCACCATCAGCTCCAGAGGTTGGCAAATGGCATTCCAAATGGTAACATGCCAGTTTCAGTAATATGTGAATTTTATTTTCCAGCCCTAAATGTAGATGAGAGCATAAGGCAAGGCTATTAGTGATGGAGTAATGGGCAACAAGGTGGGGGGAAATACAAGCAGGAGAAAAGCTTTGGTTCCTTCCCCTGTCTTCAGAATTTTCACTGGGCCATCCTGGCATGTCATCCACCAGGAAGGTGCCTGGAGTTCACCTCCTGGTAAGTTTGTGTAGGAAACAAAGGCAGACACAGTAGCTTGTCCACAGGTAGGTGTCATTGGAAACATGAGCAAAAAAAATTGAAGCTGTGTAAAACCTTTCTATGGACAAATCTAAGAGCTATTGTAAAGGAATAGCATTTTTAAATTCCAGAGTGCTACAGGCCTCAGCAGTTGGCAGGGATTGATTACTCTGAAATACAGGGCATCAGGAGTCAATGTTTTAATGAGATGGGAAGAAAAAATAAATTCCCACAGGTAATAATGAGTTCTGTCTTCATATAAAAAATGTGGGTAGAAGATCTCTGGTCTTTCTGCCACTGAATTTCAGGTAAGCAATCTATTCCTATCCTATTGTTTGCATGCTGGAAAGGCATCCAAGAGCAAAGAATTCATCAAGTTGGAGAATAAAATACCATGGAAAAAGGTGACAAGAAGAAAGTGGGGAAGAGAAGAAACAATGGGCAAAGAAGTGACGAGAAGGGAAGAGTGAGAAAGGTAGGATGAAATTTTAAACAAAGATGGGGGAAAAAGGAAATCACAATGGAAATGTGAAATTTCCATGCCTCCATGTCCTTGCCTCCATACTATGAAGTACTTCATGAGGCAATATGGAAAGAAACATGGCATTTCCACAAGTAGTTCTGTTTTGTAACAGAGGTGGAGTCACAGAAGCACACACAGGTATTATATAAAACCACATGTCAAAAGAAAACAACTGAAATCTTTTCTGATTGCTGGCCCTTCAAAGAAGGGCACTTGCTGCTCTGTGGAAAACTGAAGCATCTGCAGATTCTGCTATGTGTAATGCAAAAGAAGTAAATGTTACTGAGAACTACAGGTGTCCAGGGGCTGGTATATTTTGATGAGATCTCAAAATCCTCCTTGTGACTAGAGGTCACTTATTACCATATTTCAGCTTTCAGAAGTGCTGCCACGCTGCTACTTAGCATTATGTTAATATTTATTGCTAATAAAAAATAAAGTGAATCTTAATGAAATACTACCTAAAACATCTTTTGTAACATATCACTCCAGAATATCTTAGTTTGCAGTTTTTGGTGTTTCTGATTCATTTGCCCATTTCCCAAGCTGAAGGTGAGCATGTCACTGAAGCACGTTTGGAGAGACATCTCACAGCCAAACAAGATTGCATTGGGCACTCAGTGAGAGTATCAGAAATACAACAATTTTAAATACTTCCTGTGGTTCTGAAGGGAAACTGATGCTTGGAGTGAGGGACTTGGAAAAAATAGTCTTGAAACTTCACAGGACCTGCTCCCACTACAGCAGTGGTCCTGCTTGTAACAATGTTCACAGGAGCACTCCCATGGTATTAAGGTTAAAAAAAACACTTCATTGTTTTTATTCCTGTGTCTGTAAAATGGGACTAATACAGTGACACAGCTTTTCTATTATGAGGTTTAATTATCAGTATGAGCAATATAGTCTGAAAGCTTTAGAGGAAAGGGGATACATTAAAGCAGATTAGTTATATTTATGCAAATTGTGACTGGTTTTTATATCCCTGCAAGTATTCTTTAAAAGTTCAACCCATTCACTCTGTTCCATGTGAGAACAGAAAGATTCAGTCCTTAACTTCACTAAGCTTGCTTCACACTTCCTGGTATTCTGTTCCAAAGTAGTAATCCCAGCCTGGATGCAAGTCAGGAGATGAATTCTTTGCAGCTATACACTAGTACCTGAACAGCAATTCCTGATAGTGAATTTATTTAATCACTTTTTTAAAAGTCCTTGAAAAGAAGGGGTAGAAGGAACCTGATGAACATTGACACACACCTCCCAACTCTCTCTCTTGCCTAATAAAACGATGATGCTTCCCCCCTGCATGATTGCATCATTCATTCATGCTGCTGTTCTAAAGCAGCCACTACACTGCTGCTGCAGCTCCCACTTCAGCACAGTCACAGCCCCAGCAGAAGACAATAATTTTCTATGCTAGAAAAAGATGGTCCGTGTTCTGCATCAGATATGCCAACCCCTTCCAAAGTGAGAGCAATAAAACGTTCCCAGTGACTTACAGGACTTGTACTGGCCGTGGCTGTTGCTGGAAACCTCTGAAAGGATCAGCTGAGACCTTCGGTCACATAAACACACCGGCACGGGCTGATCTGGAAGAAAGCCGCATTTTGCAAATCACTCTTTTATAATCTGCTGAGTAAGCCGGCCTGGATGGATGGCTTGTTTTCTTTTTTTTTTTTTTTTTTTTAGGCTGTTGCACACATGTAACCAGAGAAGTCCAGCTGTTGGCTGACAGGCGTAGGGAGTGAGAGGTGTAACCTTCCCCTGCGCCGGGGGAGGAGCCGCCCGGGCTGGGTTTGGGGCGCTCCCAGCTTTGGGGGGGGGGAAACACACGGCTTGGCAAGGAGCAGAGTCTGCCCCAAATGATGGGGAACTCGGTGGCCCCTCCGCCAGGCTGTGCCACGGGTGTGGAGAACAAGGCTGTCTGTCCTTGGGAAACTTGCCTGGCTCCACGCAGAGCGCCAGGGAAGGGAGCCGAGCTCTCTGGCAGGAGCAGTCGGGAGTTTCTGTTGGCGTGAAATCAGAGGTGAGGCAGGGACACTCTTTCCTTTCGCTGTGGATGAGATGAAAGGTTCTGGGACTTAAGGTGGTAATGCTGCTTTTTGGCTTAAGCTGCTGCTCTGTGCATCAGAGCGTGCAGTGTTACAGGAAAATAGCAGATCAAAACTCCCCACCAGCTTTGAAGGCAAAATTAAAACCTCTGCTTGTGAGAAGGTTCTGTTTTGTTTCCCCAACCCCACCAGAAGAATTCCCTAACCTGCCTGTGCTCGTGTTTTGCAATCCCACAGGAGAGCTTTCCTCTATCGCCAGCCCAGAACTATGAAGCTGCTTGGTTCAAGGTCAGGAGAACCTGATTTAACTTCTTTCACTCACTTGTGACAAGAGTCTCATGACTGGTGCCCATCATGAGAGACCGTTCTGCACCACTGGATGCACCAGTCACATTCCTTGCATCTCCTCTTTTGCCATTCTGGCAGTATTGCCCCTCAAAATTACCTGCATTGATTAACAACAGCCTTGTCTGCCTCTCCTCCCACGTCTTCTTTTGAGTTTTTTTCAGACATTCCCAGTACATGACCATTTATTTATCCACAGGAGCATGTGTCAGCAAAATCTTGTGTCAGGAAAAGCTGGTACCAAGCCCCTTTTGCTGCAAAACTGGTGACACTCTTCAGTCTGGTCCTGTTTGTTAGTTTTATCGTGTCAGGACAGTGTGTTTTTAAAGCAGATTTAGAAAGAATTTCTGTGAATAAGGTTAAATGAAAACAGATCTTGATAAAGATGAAAGAAAGCTGCTTTTACTGAGAATCTCAGAGGGTTTTGTGCCAAGATAAGCGGGGCACTATTTGACTAAGAGAATCACTGCTGAATATTTCATGAAGGATATTCCCTTTATTTATCTCAGTTTAATGGATATTTTGCTTGTAATGCAGTGAAATATTTTGATTCTAATCTGGTGAAATGTGTTATAAATACATTGATTCCAAAGGGCAATTTTGGCCTAGTAAGCATCTGTCCTGTATTTTTACCATGCATTGAAAACAAACAGTTCAACAACTAACAACTTCAACACCTAAGATTGAACAGTGTAGAAAAGTGTGTCCTGATATCTGAAAAATGCTGCAAAATGGGGATTTAATGTGAAAATGCTAATGAGAAATGTTACTATGCCCTAAAATAACTATCCTCAGACACGTGATCCAACAAACACAGAGAGGTCTGCCTAGAAGTTTTAAGAGGATGCTGAGGAGTGAAGCACAGCTCACCTGAATGTGTATCCATCAATAGAAGGACAGCAGCTGACTCATACATGACTACAAAACCTGTCCATTTGTAGAAAAAAAAGCAGAGACCACCTACACAAAGGATTAGAATACCTTTGAAAATGGATTTCCTTTTTTTGCTTGGTTTTCCTACAGTAATAATTCCCCTCTCAAACCTGACCCTGCTTGGGGAATGGCCATATCACTGTCAGCAGCCAATCCCACACATTGCAGGTGTTTAGGACAGATAATTCCTGCTTTTCCATGGGACATCACCCACCAGGGTCATAGAACAGCAGCAAGGAAAACCAAATACACCGATCTCACTGGTATGTATATGGGTTTGACAAGGCTGCCCTCTGCTGAGAACAGCCCTGAGAGAACTGATCAAGCAAAAAAAAGCACCAACAGGAGATGCAAGAATAGGAAAATATTTGTGTGTGACCTGTTTGCTGCCAAATCCAGGGCAAAGCCAGAGATTCAGGTGGTTTAGCTGAGCAGTGTATCTCAGCACCTCTCATGGTAGCAGTACAGCCTCAGGACGGGTTGGTGTGGGGTTTTTTGTTACAGTTTCAGCAGGCCAGCAGCATCCCAACAGAAGTGAAGACTAAATATTAACAGGAGAGTTCCAGAGACAATTTTGAAATGCCCTGGGTGATTTCCTGCATTTTGCAATCTTTGTAGTGATGCCAGTAACAGAAGTGAAAGCCCAGCTACTAAAGAATCAGCAGTCAAGCATTACAAGACGTGTGCATTGCTCAGCATATGAACTGTGGGCTCCTTCAGTAGGAAATAAAGGAAATAAGAGGAGTGTTGTGTCACACCTGATCCTGCCAGTTGCTCAGAAGCAGCAGATGGGGGTTTGGGGGTACAAACCCAGATGGGATGTGGGAGCTGAACTCTGCACCCCCGGTACCCGTGATGTGTGTCAGGAACCAGGGCAAGGGCTCTTCTCTCACCAGGGGAAACTTAATATTCCTCCATTTTGGGAGTCCAAAGCCTCAAGGACCAGGCTCTGACAGGCCGTGTAGGCCACCGTTTCCAGCACCCATCAAGGCTGCCTCGATTTAATAATATTTTTGTTCCTCTTCCTCAGCCCCCGTGGGCAGAGCCCGTCCCCCCCTTCAGAAACCCCTCCCAGGGGCTCAGGCCCAGGACAGACAGAGCTGTCTGCAGCCCACACAATGCGTTCTGTATGAGAAGAAGACGAGTTTTGATTAACCTCACCCGAGTTTTTTCCCAAGAACCATTTTGATAATTAATCTTACCCGCTTAACGGTTAAGTCACTCCATCTACTATTAAACCGCCGGGTTTAATTATTTATTCTCACACTTCTGCCGACCTGCCGGGGGGGGGGTGGGGTCTGTCACATGACCGGGTGGGATTAACAACAGTTAACAACAATTAACGGCAATTAACGCTCACACCAGCCCCGCTCTGAGGGCCGGGCCGCCCCCCGGACCGCGCACCCCGGTAACCCCCGCGGTGCGACGGGGCGGGAGCGGGGGGC
>JAAWXA010000036.1:1719641-1743102 GCA_038090715.1 Florisuga fusca
GTGGTGGGGCTGCTGGTCACCGCCAGGGGGGCTGCTGGTCACCGCCAGGGGGGCTGCTGGTCACCCCCAGGGGGGCTGCTAACCCGCATCGTGTCCCCTGCAGGCTGGTGTCGGGTGCCGGAGACATCAAGCTAACCAAAGATGGCAACGTGCTGTTGCAGGAAATGGTGAGCGGGATCTTACGACCGGGGTGGGGGGGAGGAGGTGTGGAAACCCTAGGGAGGCGAGGAGGGAATTAGGGAGGCAGGAGCCTGCTCGCGTTTTCTTATAGTGCCTGTGGCTGAAGGGGAGTGGTGTCCCCAGCTGCCCCCCGGCTTGTATATCCGTGCTGTTCAGCGCTGTGCATTGAGGGGCAAACGTCCCCTGGGAGGAAGGTAAATAAAGCTCTGCTTCCCATCAGTCTGAGGTTGCATCAGTTGTAATGGTGTATACTTTGTCAAAAGGGCTCTGTCAAGCTCACAGTGAGTTGAGGACTGCTTTGGCTCTTGGCACTCAAGATTTCTCTGTGGAGATGCATAGTCTGAGTGGGGAAATGGTGTTACATAGATTAATTCAGTTTGTTGTCAAAGTGATTGTTGCTGAAATATCAGTCCCATATTTTGTTTAGCTGAATTAAGGTTACTTGTTTCATATACCAGTGCAGTAAGACTTACTGCTGAGCTTCTTACTTTTCTTTAGCAAATACAACACCCCACGGCCTCCTTGATAGCCAAAGTAGCAACAGCACAAGATGACATCACTGGAGATGGCACCACCTCAAATGTCTTGATAATTGGAGAGCTCCTAAAGCAGGCAGATCTCTATATTTCTGAGGTATGTATGCAGTATTTCTTCTGTAGGTTGTCCAAGTTAAAAGCTTCCTCTGAGATCATTTGACTTGTTTGTTTAATGCCTAATAATCCTAAATCAAACATGAAAATTTGTATTTCTGCTTATAATGAGTGCATCACACAACTTGTAAAATGGGGAATAACTGGAGAGGAGGACTTAAGATTTCTTCAAAATCAAACCCACTTGTTTTGCATATTGTAGCATGTAGTAAGGTTTAATACCTGCAGTTTCTGCTCCCTGTTTTTTGCCTCCTGACCCTCCCTGAGAGGAGGAAGGATAAAGAATAGGCATCCATGTTGCACGGTGAACACCCAAGTGTGCTCTGTAGTTCCCTTGGTTTCAGTCCTGTGCTAGAGCAATCTGTACTTTTCCTCTGCATTGGAAGGATTTAATTCCTTTTACATGTATTCAGAAGGACAGTACATTCCTTGTCTTCATAAGATGCATGTTCCCTGTGTTTTAATGTTGCATGGAATGCTGAAACCACAGGTTTGTGTAAAAGTACCATTTGTCTTCTATTGGCTAATTTCTGTTCTTCCATTGCATTAGGGTTTGCATCCCAGAATAGTAGCAGAAGGATTTGAGATTGCAAAGGAAAAAGCACTTGAAGTGTTGGAGCAGGTCAAAGTAACCAAGGAAATGGACAGGGAGACCCTTATGGATGTTGCCAGAACTTCCCTCCGCACTAAAGTTCACACTGAGCTGGCTGACATCCTGACAGAGGTGAGAGTTGATGCCTCCTCTGCCTCTTTTTTGTGTGTGGAGCAGACCAGGTTTTAAAGTGCTGTGATTATTACTCCAATGAAGGGTGGATGGAAAGATGAGAACTTGTACTTTGGAAGATTAATGGTCCTTTTGGGGCTTTTTTCCTTCCTCTCTGTTCCAGGCTGTAGTAGATTCTGTTTTGACAATCAGAAAACCAGATGAGCCTATTGACCTCCACATGGTAGAGATTATGGAGATGAAGCACAAATCAGAAACTGACACAACGTAAGTAATGAGTATCCCTGAGCTTCAGTTTAATGGTATCCTGATGTTTGAATAATTTGTGGGGTTTGGTTTTTGTAGGAGAGCTTGAGTGTCCTAAGGCTTCTGCTGGAAAAGTTACTAGGGAAGGGGTGAAAAGAAGGCAGAAACACATTTCAGCCATAAATTACCTGGATAGGAAAAGTTCCCCAGTTACTGAACTTGATTCCCTGATGAGATTTTTTTGAGTAGCAAAGAGTAAGACTGGCTTATGCTTTTGAATAAATACTTTTTCTTTAGTAATAGCATCTGTGGCTCAATTATGTGTTAGGCTCCTGTCTGTTCATGAGGAGTACAAAACAGCATCTGATAAATGGAAACTGGATTGTAGCCACCTAGCCAGATACTCCACAGGCTTTGTGTTTATCTCAGTGGCATGGATGAATTCTGCACTAGCTTTCCTCAGTAGTTAGTGCAGTCAGACACTATGCCAGAGTAAATCCCTGTTCCACACTCTGGTGTGCTTTTTATGGGAGAATGAGCATGCCCTTGGAAGGGGGATACAGAATGGTTCATTCCCAACTCAAGTGTGCAGGCACTTGGTGTTTGACCAGCTGCACTCTCAGCTCTCTGAGGCTGCATTTTCCTCAGCTTTGTATCTCCTGGTGCATGGAAGTCAACACCCAAAATGTTTTTTAATCTTTCAGGCTGATCAGGGGGCTGGTTCTGGATCATGGTGCCCGTCATCCTGACATGAAGAAAAGAGTGGAAGATGCTTATGTTCTAACTTGCAATGTCTCTTTAGAATATGAGAAAACGTAAGTACAGAGCAACAAGGGGAGGGCCAGACCATGGCTGCTGTCTTAAAAATTAGACTTGTGTTTAAGTTGTGCTTAATTAAGAACAAAAAGAACTGCAGAGACTCTCCTAGAGTGAGGCAGGTGGAAGAGATGTCACTCTGGTTTGGGTTTTTTGGGGGGAAAAAAAGCTGGTGGCTGAGAAAATATCTTTTTAAGAGTCAGAGCTTTCTACTGGGTTTTATTTTGTGTTTTTTTGGAGAAAGGCTGGAAGTCCTTTCTTGGGTGTAATTTTACATTCTAGAGTGAACACCTGAATATACTGCAGAGTTCACCCAGTTTCAAATCAAAGAGGTGTGAACTAGAGAGCAGGAACAGCTTCATGTTGTGTGTGGGTTGAATGTAGCTGAAAGGATTGATTCCTTATGCTTGAGTTTATTTCTACAGCACAGAATAGTTGTCTTACTGCTTTTTTGGGTTTTTTGTTCTTCAGAGAGGTGAGCTCTGGATTCTTCTATAAAAGTGCTGAAGAGAGAGAGAAGCTAGTGAAAGCTGAAAGAAAATTCATTGAAGACAGAGTCAACAAAATCATAGACTTGAAAAGAAGAGTTTGTGGTGATTCAGATAAAGGATTTATTGTCATCAACCAGAAGGTGAGATAAGGGAGGGGTGTAACTGACTAGAAAAATTGGTTTGAAACGCTGGGTTTGTGGTTTGACTCACTTTGGACAGAAATAGGTAAATTCAGGCTGCTGTACTAGGGATCTTTGAGCCCTGAGGAAAACTTACTCATTAAGTGTCAGACTGGGAGAAGGGTGTCTTTAGTTTCTTCTTTATCCTCATGGTCATTTTTGTTTCTAGGGAATTGACCCGTTTTCCTTGGATGCACTTGCAAAAGAAGGAATAGTCGCTCTGCGGAGAGCTAAAAGGAGGAACATGGAAAGGTTGGTTCCTAGGGAGAGGAAAGGGGTAAATAGCTTGCTTTTCTGAACTCAAAACAGTGCATCAGGTCTGGCTTGAATCCACCTTCAAAGACTTGCTCCAAAAAGGCCACTTTGATCTCTCCAGCTCTTGGTGTAACTCAGGGTAGTTTGTACAAACCATATTGTTGGTTTAGCACATGGGTTGCTGTAGGAGTTGAAGCTACCAAAATGCTTCCAATGTTGTCACCTATGGAGGAGACCTCATTCTATGAGCTCATTTTTGTGAAGAGCTGAAGAGGTCTTGCATGAAGAGAAGCAAACTGTTCAAAGCCCAGGAAGTGCTGACATGCTGTGGTTCTGTTGATGACTTGGGATTGCACTTTTGACAGCAGGTCCTCAGCTGTGTGTGTTCTCTCTCAGGCTGACCCTGGCGTGTGGAGGAACTGCCATGAACTCTGTGGAGGATCTCACTCCTGACTGCCTGGGACATGCAGGACTTGTGTATGAGTACACACTGGTGAGTGACTGAGCTGTCAAGCTTTTCTTGTGTCTTGGGATGTGCCTGGATTTTTAGGTGTTTTAAGAGCTATACAGAGGCATGAATAAGTGTCAGCTTTTATGTGAATACCTGGATATTAGCTCTTGCCATAGCATGTTTTCCTTATTTCTGTATTAAGCTTTTAATATCTGTAAAACAGAAATAAGGTTCTGCTGCTTCTCTTTGCTTTTGAAGTGCTGTTAACACAGCCCTAAATCTGAAATCGGCATCTGATTTATTTTTTTTTTTTTTTAATTTTTTTTTTAATCATGTGGGTGTGTTGATCAGGCAAATATATGGCATGAATACATAACCCTGTTTTACAGGGTGAAGAGAAATACACCTTCATTGAGAAATGTGACAACCCCCGCTCTGTCACCCTGCTGATCAGGGGACCCAACAAGCACACACTCACACAGATCAAGGATGCAGTACGAGATGGTCTGCGTGCTGTTAAAAATGCCATTGAGGATGGTAAGTCTGCTCTGCTTAGCCCTCCTGTGTTGAATTTCACCTCAAAATTGGTGAATGTCTTGTTGCTTTCCTTGGTATCTAGTGCAGTCAGAGCAGAGTGCATTCCACTTAGCTTTCAGTTACTCTTAGACCTTGTATTTTGCAAGTAGGCCAGTAACAGGAATTTATTTGGTGAGCTACAGGTTGTCATTTTAAGTATGAAGGAAGAGATCAAACTACATTAAAAACAAGCTGGTTAAATTAGAGTAGGTGTTCATTGTGAAGTGTCTGTAGCAAGGTTTCTCTTGCAGGATGTGTGGTCCCAGGAGCAGGTGCATTGGAAGTGGCTGTAGCTAATGCTCTTGTGAAGCATAAACCTAATGTAAAAGGAAGAGCCCAGCTTGGAGTTCAAGCTTTTGCTGATGCTTTGCTCATCATTCCTAAGGTAAAAAGGAACTCCTGAATAAAGTGTGGCTTTGAAAGCACACTGAGACCCATTGCTTTTTTCTGCTGGAGTTCTCTATTTATCAGCAACATGAAATGGTGTCTGTCCTCTGAAAGGTTCTTGCTCAGAACTCGGGCTACGATCCCCAGGAGACCCTCGTGAAGGTGCAGACAGAGCACGTGGAGTCGGGGCAACTCACTGGGGTTGATCTGAACACTGGTAAGGACTTGCAAAAATAACTGGGTGATGGTCTAGTAAAAAACTGTTGTGACTCAGCTCTATGAAGAGCAAAGTTGCTCTGGATGCAGAAAGCTGTACCTTTTTTTAATGAAAGGCTGTGCAGGATGCTCAGGCAGGTGTCCTGTTGCTGCAGTCGGTCTCGGCGTGCTGTAGGACTCCAATGCATTCTGGTTAATGTTTTTGTGAGGATGAAGTTAACAGTTCATGTTCTGCTTAGTAACTGCTATCAGGTGTTAGACAGTGGAAGTCTTCCTTTGAATTATGTGAACTGATGATTTAAAGACTTATTTCTTTTCTAGGTGAGCCAATGGTAGCTGCAGCAGCAGGAATCTGGGATAATTACAATGTCAAAAAACAACTGCTTCATTCATGGTAAATATTACAGTATTTTCACTGTAAATATCAGTGGGTGTGTGATCATTTAAATTGATAGCGTAATGTAGAATTGAGGGATCCCAGGTAGAGGAAGCTGTCTTGAAGGCAGAAATGAAGCTGAGTGTCCCTTAACTATGTCAAAACATATTCTAACAATATTTATTTAATCTTTCTAGCACGGTGATTGCCAGCAACATTCTCTTGGTGGATGAAATCATGCGAGCTGGAATGTCCTCTCTTAAAGGCTGAGTTGGCTCTGGCAGTGCCCCATGGAATGAATGCTGAAGAAATCCACCCACAGGTGCACTTCTCTTAGCCATAAGGGGATTTTCCCAGCAAAAGTTTCTCTGCTGTGTCAAGCAGCCCCTCTTTGCTAAACATGGCCACTCAAAATATTAGCAACTATTGAAATATTTGGCTCTAAAAAAACCCATAAAAATCAGCTATTTATTTTAAATTTCACTGAAGTGTACACTTGAAGTTGCTTTCCTTTTTACCCAATAAACTTATGTTCTGTGCTTTGTGTGTTGGTTGTTGAAAACTTTTAACATCCTTGGGCCAAGGTCTGGAAGAGCCCCTGGGAGGAGTGGGGATGCTGCAGGCCTTGATGTGCAGTTCCTGGCTCCCAGTTCTGTGCTGGGCTCCATTATTGATTCTAATATTTCCCACAGCCTCCTGTTCCTGCCAAAATACAGCTGGAGGCTGCTGCTGTGGGTGCAGATTGAAAATTCAGTCCATCATAAAGCAGGATTAAGCCAGTCACTTTAGTGTTTCGTTCTTGCTCCACAGGTAAATGTGAGTTGAGTATTTAAAGTTACACCACTGCATTATGACAATAGAGTATTTTTAATGCTGTTTCTGCTGCATTAAGGTATTTATGGGTTCATAGCAAGATACCAGACCTAGGCAGGACCACAGCTTTGGGTCAAGCTGATCAGGAATAGGTGGTTGGGTTAGTGGGAGGGGAACAGAATGCTGCAGTTAATTCTTTTCCTTAATCCTAGTTGTGCTTTATGTTGATAAAATTGGAATTTCAGACTGGTTTGACTTAGAAGGGGCCTTCAAGACCATCCTCTGCTACCTCTGCCATGGGCAGGGACACTTCCCACCGGACCAGGTTGTTCCAAGCCCCCTCCAACCTGGCCTTGAACACCCCCAGAGATGGGGCAGACGCAGCTTCTCTGGGCAACCTGGGTCAGGGTCTTGCCACCCTCACAATGAAGGATTTATTTCTGTTCTCTAACCTAAATGCCCCCTCTGCCAGTTTAAAGCCATCACCCCTTGTCCCATCACCCCAGGCCCTTGTCAAAAGTCCCTCCCAGCTTTCCTGGAGCCTTTCCAGGTACGGGAAAGGCTCAGAGCCTTCTCCAGGCTGGGCAATCTGACTGGCCCCCTTCCCTACTCGCTGTCACATTACTACAACAGCAACTTTTAAGAAAGCCAAAACCAACAAACAAAACACAGCCAACCCACCACAGCCCTGCTTGGGCGAGTGAAACGCTTCGATTCCTTGATGGTGCCGGTGGTTTTGTTGCTGATGCCGCTGGCCGCCGGCTCTTCAACCTTGTCCTGGCTGTGTCACCCAAGTGTCCCTTGACAAATCAGCCGTGTGACCCCGTGAGCGGCGGGGCCGGGCAGATCCCACCCCGTGGGGGCGGTCCTGGCTCGGGGAGAGCCCGGAAACACTTCACGGAATCCGCAGCTGTTCCGGATCAATCCCTGGTGTGACCCCGGTTCCCCCCCATGGCATCCCGGGCGCTGGTGCTGCTGGCGCTGCTGGCGCTGGGTGAGCGCAGGGCAGGGGTCTGGGGTGGGGTGGGGGCGCGTCCTTTGCCCCTTCTTGAAGCCCTAAAATCTGGGGGGTTTTCCTCCCTTTCTTCTCAGAGCATCAAGCCCTTAATTTAACGGAGCCGCCTGGCTGATCTCACCCGACTGGAGCAATTCCTGCCCACAGAGAGACGCTGAAAAAGTGACTTGAACATCTTTTCAGCTTTTCAGCCAAAAAATGTAGGACTGTAGGAATGCTAATCCCTGGCACTGAAATTGCACCCAACCTCCACTACATCAAGTGACTTTATAACCAATAATCAAGCTGTCCTGCGTGGTTGTGTTTAAAAAAATGAAGCTTCTGATACTGAATTTCTTCGCTTTCAGGATCTGGGCAGGATGAGGGCATGGTGTGGCTGCCTGGGGGCAGGTTTCAGATGGGATCCAGCTCCCTGGAGAAGAGGAACGAGGAGGTGCCTGTCCGGAAGGTGACAGTGAAGCCATTCACTGTTGACAAATATCCTGTCACAAACAGGGATTTCAGGTAAGATCCAAGGTTGTGTCTCTGCCCACTCTCGGGGCCAGGAGAGAGTGGGGAGGGGGCAGGTGGTGCTGGGTCTTTTGTGTGGAGTTATATTTTATGGAACGTGCAGGATGAGTTTATCTGGAACAAAACCTGACTGTGAGATCTTTGAAGAGATGCAGATTGGATTGTTTTATCTGTTAAATCCCTATCAAACCAGGGAGGATCTGGAGCTCTGCAGGTGGGATGTCTGTGGATTGTGTGTGTTTTGCTTTGCTCTCAACCTCTTACATGTGCAGATTGCTGTATTTGGTGATGTGACTCTTGAAGAACCCTGATGCCTGAGCATGTTGTATTCATGGCAGGGAGTTTGTGAGAGAAAAGAAATACAAAACAGAAGCGGAAGTGTTTGGCTGGAGCTTTGTCTTTGAGGATTTTGTATCAGAAGAGCTGAAAAAAAAAGTCACCCAAAAACTGGAGGTAAATCTATATCCCATGAGGATGTTTCAATGATGATGCTGGAGGTGGTATTTCTGATCACATCCCTGTCTAGTGTCTCTGTTTTAATTAAAATAAATCAAGAGGGGAGAGCCTTGCTGGTATTACTTTTCTGCTGAGTACAATTACCTCTTTGGGCAGAGTCTGGCTATTCTTCGTGTTTTTTCTTGGGTTGTTTTGCTTTTGAAACTATCATCAGGGTTGAGCCTGGGTTGATTGATGGTGCTCCCCTGTTTGCATTCTCTCCAAACACTCAGACTGGACTCATGAAATCCTCCACCAGCCTGGGAGAGAACAAAGCATGTCTCAAAGTACTTTATTCATCAAACCTTAAAAGAGAAAAACTTACCAGCATGGGCCTCTCGATCTGTTTTCACTCTGAAAAGTGAGTGACTGTGGTCCGTTGGAAAGCACTATCAAAATACTTGTGATAACCCAGCTCAAACTGCAGCATTTAACAGTTTCCAGACTAACAGGTGCTCTTCTTTACACACACTGCTGTAGGAGGGTGGCATGGGGGTGTGTGTGTGCCACCGGTTCACTTTAATCTGGTCTCATTTCTTTCTCCAGTCTGCCCCCTGGTGGTTGCCCATTGAGAAGGCTTTTTGGAGGCAGGTGAGTAAAACCCACTGAGGTGATTCCTCTCTCTGCTGGGAGCATGCACATGTTAGTGTGTGCTGAATTTTATCAACCAGAAATGGGGAAGTAAATAGCATCTTTGGTTGCTGTTCATTCCCTGCCTTGGTCTGTTCTGTCCTTTATTTCCTTTTGAGTTGAGAAGTTTATAAAACCTGTTTGATGCCATTCTTCCCAGCCCTCAGGTCCTGGCTCCAGCATTAAGGACAGGCTGGATTACCCAGTGCTGCATGTGAGCTGGAACGACGCGCAGGCCTTCTGCAACTGGAAAGGGAAAAGGCTCCTGACAGAAGAGGAGTGGGAATTTGCTGCCAGGGGAGGACTGGAGCGTAAGTACTGCAAGCTCTGACACTTCTCCAGGCTGAGGCATTGAGTAATGTTAGGTCTGCCAGATCTAAACTTCCATCCAGGGATGTTTTCAGAGGTGTTAATGGGGGGAGCTGAGCCACCTCTTTTGGCCTGGGAGTTGAAATAATAGTAGTAATAATAATAATAGAAGTGGCTTATCTATGTATCTTCCTAAACAAAGCATTTCTGTTAGCTAAAAATACCTTTTCTTGGATTTGGGGTAAGGAGTGACCCACCTCATGCATATTGCTGGTGGCATAAAGTGGTGGTTTGGAAATTGGAAGCTGTTGCTGATTCCCATCTCTCCTCACCTCTTTCCCAGTGTCTGTAGGGATTAGACTGATAAGGCCCATGTATATAACATCTGGGTGGCCTGACCCAAGAGGAAAGGGACAGGCATGAAAGCCTGGTTGGAGTGACACAGGGGTAATGGGTGTCTCTTTCTCCTTGGCAGAAAGGATGTATCCCTGGGGAAACAAGTTTCAGCTGAACCGTACCAATCTGTGGCAGGTAAGATCCTGAACACTGTCCCTTCTGCACTGGGCTCTTCTGGGGTTGGTGGTGAACTCGACTACAGAGCATCATACGTGGCCACCTGAGCATGGTCCTGTGCAGCAATGCAGGTTTACCTGCAGGGTACTGAAATCCAGCTCCTGGTGGGTTATCCAAAATACCCTCAGAGGGAGCAGACTCAGAGTGGCTAAAAAAAACCTAGATAAATCCATTTGAAAAGGGGCTTGTCTTGGGGGAACTTGAGGTCGTTGATCTCCTCTCTCACCAGAAATGCTGTGTAGAGTTGATTTACAACAGAGAGTTATTGGCATTATTTAAGTGTAATGGTCCTGTGAAGAGCAGGACTTTGTGTCATCTTGGTGGGTCTTTGCTTGGAGTGCTCTCTCTTCCCTCAGGGTGATTTCCCAAGGGAGGACACAGCTGAGGATGGTTATCACGGCGTCTCACCCGTGGCAGCATTCCCACCTCAGAACAACTATGGTATGGAGCAGACATCCTTGCCCTGGTTTTGGGGGTGGCATCTGCTTCCTAAATTGGCACTAATTCTGAACTTCAGTAGTAGCAGACTTTCAAGCATGATGCAGGATCTTGTCAGCATCTTGACAGAATAACCGAGCCCAGCAAAAGCACTGCTGGTTGCTACTGAAGTTGGCTGACTTGGTGCACTTCAATACACCAAACCAGACCCTGCTTTTCAGTAGAATTCATTTATTTTGCTCTTCCACATGATTTGCCTGAAAATCCCAAGTGTGTTTTTTTTGAGGACATCAGATACCATGCCCTCCTGCTGGTGAGAAACAATGAGACACATTTAAATGAGAGATTTGTTGAAGGTTGAGTTAAGAGGGGCCAGTTTGCAATACAGTGCTCTCGTTATGCTGACCCAAAACCATCCATGTCTTAGGGATCTATGACCTACTGGGAAATACCTGGGAATGGACTGCATCAGAGTACCTGGCCCCAGGGCTCTCATCAAGGCAGCGTGCCCAGAAAATGCATGTCCTGAGAGGTGCCTCCTGGATTGACACTGCAGATGGAGCTGCAAATCACAAAGCTCGTGTTACTACCAGGTAAGTCTGGGCAATGCCCAGGTGCTGTTTCACAGTGATTTCTTCTGCATTGGTTATAGAAGAAGGGGATTTTATTTTAAGACATTTGTTTGTTCCTGCTCAGTTTTTCCAAGAAGCAGTTAGGAGAACATAGTGCAAATACTCCTAAAAATTTTCCTGTTATGAATATGTTCCTAATTGCTTCTCAAATCATGAGTATTTTCCATGAAGTAGTTAGAATTAAACAACTGAAATTACTCAAGGGGAGTGGAGGATGTTTCTGGTCTGTTATAGAGAGCCACCTTAAAGGATGTAAACATAACTAGGGAGGATCCCTAACTTTGGGTGTCTTTTTTCCTCGTGAGAATGGGGAACACACCAGACTCAGCCTCCGACAACCTCAGCTTCCGCTGTGCTGCTGACATCCTGCCCATCAGGGCTGAGAAAAGCTGGATCAAACCTGACCTCTGAAGGTCACTTCAGAAGACCTGAAGGCATTTTCTCCTGTGGAGATGAACAGTAACCCCCAGCAGCCACTTTTGTTGAACCTAGGCAGTTTTAAACATTTATAAAAATAAATACTTTCACCTAAAACTCCTTTCTGCTCTGGGATGTCTGGGAATGCACAGTGACTGGATTTGTCTTTCATGTCCTCTTGGTGTAGCAGATCTTGCAGCTCTCCTTTCAGAGTCTGTTTTCAATAGAGGAATTCATGTGTATGGGATGGGGACAGAGCAGCTCTGACCTCCAGCCCAAATGGAGCAAACACCTGCAGCCTCCATGTGACCACCTGCATGAGGGGTGGCTGCCAGGGGTAAGCCAAGGGGACATGTCCCTACAAGGGTGAATCATCATTGGTCATCATCTCCTTGGGAAATCCCAGCTTTGTACCAGCCTCCAAGCCTCCCCAGAAGTGGAACAAGGCACTTTTATTAACCCTTAAACACTGGCAAAGCCATGTGTGTGCTGGTTTCTAAGATCATTGGTGACACATACCAATGACCCACCTCTCCCAGGTGCTAGAGCCAGCATAAGGGCTATAAATCAGCTCTGCACCAGCTCTGCCACCAAAACTGATGGGACCAGGAGTCTTGAGCACACAGGTGGGCAAGGACACCCCTCTAGGCCCTGCACCTCTCTCCTTCACCTGTGGCTGCCCCAAAAGGGTCCCACTTAGGTGCCAGGCTGAACCTTCTCCAGCAGGAGCTGTGGCTGCTTACAGCTCTGTTGGAGGCAGCTTCTCCAAACCCATCCCTTCCAGCAGGACGTGCTCTAGAGGCAAATCATAGAAAGTTAGGGGTTGAAAGGGAAAGATCATCTAGTCCAACCCCCCCTGCCAGGGCAGGGTCACACAGGAACGCATCAAGGTGTGCAAATCCCACCTTGCATTTGCCATCAGTATCTGTAAGAAAAAAAGGGGAAGAAACCACCAGTTGTTTTTCAAAGATTTTACTTGCTTTAACTGAGCAAACCCATGGGCATACACAGCAGGGAGATCAAAACAGCCCTTCCTCTGCTGCCAGGGTCAGCAGGACGGCCTTGCAGGTGTTCTCAAAGAGGGCAGCTCTGTTCTGTGCCTCCCCCTTCTTCACCCAGTGCCTGTAGGTCCTGAAGGCACAGGCGTCGATCAGCTTGCGGATGGGCTTCAGGGCATAGGGGTCCCTGACCACCAGCTCCCTGGTGACAGATTTGGCCATCCGGTACTGGTAGTAAATTCGGACGGACGCCAGGACGGTCAAGCAGATCACCTGCAGCATGAGGAAGGGACAGGATGGAATTTGTGGCCAGGACTGGATCAGCACTAACTAACTGAGCTATCCATGTGGCTGCTACCCAGGAGGGAGCCTGGCTCCTGGCACAGGTATTTAAGTCTTGTGGGAGTGGTACAGGTTTTTTCCAAGTGTGTCCTTCACATCAGAACTGGGAGTTGGTCCTAAGTGTGTCACCTAATGTCACTTTGGGAGCCTTTGGGCTGCCCTATTGGCTGGCTATAGGGAAAGGAAAAGATTTCTCTGTTTTTATCAACTTTTGCATCACTTCATGCACCTATGTGAGTCAAGCTCATCCATTTCCCCTTAGAAATAATCTTTATTTTTGTAATGATCTGTGGGGGAGGCAGGCTTTTCCCTTTTCTTATTTTATCCTCTTCCATGAAAAAGCCCTTAGGAAGTAGCAGAAACAGTGCTGGGAGAAGTGTCTCTACCCAGGCTGCCACAACCTGCCAAAGGCCAGCTCCTTCAGCCTCCCTGACCTCCCAGTTTCTCCCAGCTCATCTGGGGAAATCCATCCCACTGCTCGGCTCCTGCAGCTCCCAGGTTCAGGATTTGGATGTGGAGAAACCCCCACACCCAACCTCACCTTGAATTTCTGGATGGGGCTGAAGTGCCGGACCTCCTCCGCGTCATACTGCTGGAAGAAGGGGTGGGCCAGCGCCTCATCAGCCGTGTACCGCTGCCGTGGGTCGACCACCAGGAACCGGGAGATCTGCAGGAGGGCACTGGGTCAACTGGGAGGGGTCCTAGGTGTCTGTAAAACCCTTCCCACACAGGATTTCCCAGCTCTGAGTGCCTACCAGGTCCTTGACGGTGTCCGAGCGGTCGTCCCACTCCGGGGAGCTGAACTGGTAGTCCCCATTCATGATCATCCGCAGCATCAGCATCTGCTTGCGGTGCCAGAAGGGAGGGGAGCCAGCCAGCAAGGTGTACATGATCACCCCAGTGCTCCACCTGTGGGCAACCCAACAAGACCTTCTGGACCTGGGTGACACCCTGGGGACACCCGATCAGGTATGTGCTCTAAAGATGGCTTGGTGCATCCCCCCAACTGGGGCATGGTGGGCTTTGTCACCCTGGAAAACCAGGACACAGCCCTGCCTGATGTCTGGTGAGGGAAGCTGAGCTCCCTGATGGGGCTCGTTAGCCCTGATGGGTAATAAAGAGCAGGGGCTTCCCCACTGCTGGGGTGTGGTTTGGGGTTTTTGAGTTGAACTGATGTGGAGCTGCTTCTCTGGATGCTGCAGGAGTAAGATGAAAGTTGGCAGTGTTTGCTCTTCCTAGATTTTTGTATTTGCTTTTTAGGGGAGGGTGGGACATGGTGGTGCCAGCAAGGCTGGATGCACTGGGGCTGTTTTGGCCTGGGCTGTGTTGTGGAAAGAGTCCTAGTGTGGGCTTAATGGAGGTATTTAAAATGGAAAGAGGCTGAAATGCCCATGTGTGTCTTCAGTGGTTCATTACAATTCTGATAGCTGCAGACCTGAGCCTGAAGCCACCACACTTGGTGTAAAAGTCTCCACAGGACTGAAGCTGAGTTCTGGTGGGCTTACCTGAGCTGCCTGCTTTCTGAAGAGCTGCCTTGGGCTCACATCTTGCTATGGGGTGTGCTTAAAAAGCCCTGTGTCTTGGAGCCCAGCCCATGCATTGACTTTCATGAGCAGAAAGTGTTACTTTCAGGGCAAAGCAGGGAGATGGACTCGTCCCCAAGATGCTGCTTCTCCAGCTCTGTGCCAGAGCCCTTGCTTGCTGAGACAGCCCTGAGAGGTGTTTTTTAGTGCATCATTTAATTCCCTCCCAACTCAAACTGGCTTCCATCTGCACAACTCTTGCTGTGCCTCAAAATACACGTTTTGGGAGCAGGCCAAGGGGCAAGGCAGGGAGGCAAGCATCTCACTCACATATCCACCTCCTTCCCGTAGCCTTGGTGCTCATCATCCATGGAGCACTGCAGGATCTCAGGGGCCAGGTAGCCAGGTGTGCCACAGATCTCTGCAAAGACAAGGCAGAGCATCTCCCTGAGCCACCTGGGAGGGTGTGTGCCATCCCCCCTCCCACCCCTGAGCAGCTGATGAAGGGGGATTGGGATTTTGGATTCCAGGTGGGATCTTTGCAGACACTGCAACTTGTGTGCATTTCACTGGTGACTTCTCTTGGTGGACTGTAACAGCTAAAACATGAGCAAAGAGAGCAATGGGGATGCTGGTGTGTGTGGGTGCTTGTTGGATACATGGCTCTTTGCAGGGCAGGAGTTGGGAAGATACCTTCATGTTGTGCAGTAAATGGATGGGATAATGAGGATCAGCTGGAGGAAAAAGGAAGCAGAAAGGAAAGAATGGTTCTCCTAATGCCCAGCAACTTCTTTGTGGCAAGGAATGGGATGTGGAGGGCTCATGTGTGAGCTGAAGGGGAGCCCCAAGCCAACAGGCAACAATTTGCTCTTACAGCAATGAGACTGGGCCCACGGAGACACTGGGGCTGGAGAGGCTCCACCTACTCTCCGTGGGCACTGCAGCAACAGGGGGGCCACGGGCCAGCCCAGCACAGCCCCCACCTCTCTGCCCTCCTACCTTTGAGCTTCTCATTCTCACGCAGCTGGCAGGAGAAGCCAAAATCTGTCAGCTTAATGTTCATGTTATCATCCAGGAGGATGTTCTCTGGCTTCAGGTCACGGTGGACGATGTTGATGGAGTGGAGGTACCGGATCACTTCCAGCAGCGCGCGCATGATCTTCCTGGGGATGGGTGAGAGCAGCTCTGAGCACCTCCAGGCACCACGCTCCCAGGGATGGAGACAAGGACAGGGACTGCCCAGGGAACCAGCCCAGGGTGCAGTTTTGCCTGTGGGTGCCATGCCCATTGCAAGGTCATCTTTTGAACCTGTGCTCTGCTTTTGCACCATGGTTTCCAGCTATCTGCATCTGGCCTTACCTTGTTTCCTTCTCGCTCAAGGTGACTTTCTCAGTGAGGTAGTCAAAGAGCTCCCCTTTCTTCATCCTGTGTGCAGGACAGAAAACAAGAGGCAGGCAGCGGCTGAGATGCCACAGCAAGCCAGCCCCAAGGTCTTGGGGAGGATGGCATGGGGGTTGTTGCCCTTTAGCAGCCCCAAGTCACCCTCTGCACAAAAAGACAAGCCAGCTTGTTAATAAAAAAGGGTAAGAAAGTCTATATTGCTGCAAAACACGAGGCAAAAGAAAGACAAGACTGTCCCTGGAGAGGGTGGGGTTTGGATGGGATAGAGATGGGGCTCTCCTGGTGCTATCCCCTTCTACTGCTGTCCATCAGACTGTTCCAGTGTTGTGGTATCACACATGCCCTGCTTCCACTGGGCATATAAATAACCCACAGGGATGCATGAGGCTCCCAGCAAAGGTTACAGGGAAACTTGAGCAGCACTGAGGTGCTGACAGAGGGTGAACACTGGTGGCACAAGGCTGCAATGAGCTGGCTTACAGCAACTGAGGTTTGTTTCTACCTTAAGCAAGTGCTGCTTGTCTCTCTCCTTTGCCCTGTTTGGACAATAAAAAGCTGAAGCAAACGTTGGCTGGTGGCTGTCTGCAAAGCAGGAATGGGCTCAGGGGGTTGGTAAGCTGGTACTTACAGGTCAAACACCAAGAAGAAGAAGGTGCTGGATTCATAGCTGTCCTTCAGCTGGACTGTAATAAAACATGGGGGCTGTGAGCAGAGCGTGTAGCATGTTCCTGGACTAAAATTGCTGATCACATTGCTAACTGAATTAATGAGGAGTCGATCTCTTCATCTGTGTTTTGGTTGGGAGATGACTTGAGCAGTCTGGGAACCACTTACCTGCATGTGGAGGTAAAGCAGAGGATGCTCTGAACAAGCACCCTGCATCACGTTAGGACCACCAGTGGTCTGACCCTCCTGAGCTTTCACCCCAAAACCCCTGTCCTGGGGACACCCTGAAGAATAAATGGGGCAGAAAACCCCTTTGCCCTGATGCTCAGAGCCTGACTTACTGACATTGGGGTGGCCCGAGACCTTCCGGAGAATGTCGATCTCTTTGGTGGTGGCTTCCCGCAGCTCCTGCACCTCCTTGGGGGATATGTTCCCTGCTGTGATGTCGATGATCTTCACTGCATACTCCTGACGGGTGGTTTTGTGAATGCACCGACGGACGATGCTGCTCACCCCCCTGCCAGGGACAACACAGACAAGATGGGGGGTGGGGGAGGTCTATACCTCCCCATCCAGCCTGACTGTGCCATGGGCACCTGGGCTGGTTGCTATTTTCATGTAACTGTGGGTTGTGCTCTGTTACCCTGTCTTGGTGGAACAGATTTTGAGCTGATGGAAAATGCATCTTTGTTCTATTTTTAACACTGTGCTGCTATGGCCTGTGTTCGTATCAGATTCCCAGAGGATGCTGTTTCTCTTGGCTACTGGAATAAGTGAAACCAGAGTTTGACAGAAAAACAAGCTTTACCTGCCCAAAATCTCCTTCGGTTCATATTTTTCATAAAATTCCTTGGATGAGTTCCAGTCTGGTAGGTCCTCTTCCTTGGTCATCTCTGGATTCTGCCTGGTGGCACTCTGGGCTCGTCTGCTGGTGCAAAGGTGCTGCAAGGAGAAAAGAGCAATAAGAGGTGCAGGCTCCACCTGGGGCAGGAGGAGGGACCTGCCCTGTCCTGATCCCCCCCTCAGCAGGGAAAACATCAAGCTGGAGAAGAGAGGAAGGTGATCCCAGACCACAGACCAAAAGGATGGGAACTGTAGCATGGAAATGCAAAGTAAAGCCCTCAGGATCCTGTAAAGATCAAATTGGGGCCAACAGGAGAAATCCTGCTGGATCCTTCATAGCCAGGCTACAGGAAAGGCTTTGGGAAGCACCCCAGCACCAAAAAAAAAAAAAAATAAAAATCATCCTGTCCTGCAGAGCACCTGCATCCAGCTCACAGCTTAATTTTATTTGAGTCTCTCACTGGGGTCAGTGCAGAGAGAGCTGGTGGGGAGGCAGTGGCTGAGTGGAACCTTAAGCTTGCACGGTGCACAGGCGTGTGGCAAGGCAGTGCTGGCAGAGCAGGTCCAAAGATCCCTAGCAGCAGCCTCCCAAAATCTCACTCCAAATCCCAAAGACCACTGTGAAGCCCTGAAAGCTGCAATTTTTCCCCTATGATTTCTAAGACAAAAGAGTTGTCTGGAATGATTTGGCTAAGAACAAGGAGGGAAAAACTGTGTTTAAAGATGAAGGGAAAAGGACTGAGGACAGCAGCTGAGTGAGTTCCTGCTGCCAGCAGTCTCCAAAGCTCCTGAAAGGCTTTTGTCCTGTTTTGGTTTTTTTCCTTTTTGCTCAGTTGGTTGGTTTGTTGGTTGGTTTTCATTTTGGTTTTGTTTGGCGGTTTTTTTTTGTTGGCTGGTTGGTTTTTTTGGTATGTACTGCTGTTGTTGGAGGAGTGGCATGACTGTATTTTGAGGTCTGGCATAAAGGGAGGAAAAAGATCACCAGTAGTCCTGATCCCTACTTTTCACCGGAGTTTCCCTTTAAACCCTGGGAACTGCGTGTCCTCTGCTTGTTCCTGCGCTTGGCGTTGCTGAAATCCTGATTGTCCGTGTCCAGCTGCTCCACAAACATACAGACACCAAAAGCTGGTGTAGAAAGCAGTTCTGTAAAGCGTGGGCAGCAAAATCACCACTTTGGGGGAGCAGTTTGTGCTGGGGGAGGGAAAGTAGGCTGGCAAGAGAGCTCCAGTACTGTGGGTTTTCCTTTGCTCTTGTCTCTGAGGTGGCAGTAACTCTCCCAGGACACTGCCAGGCAGGTTTGCAACTCTGGCTATGTTTAAATCTTGTTATCAATGTGTATCTGTCCTGACCTAGTTATGAGGATCGATGCTGTAGGTCAGGTGTCCAGGTGTCTGTCTGCTGCTGGGAGAGATATCCAGCGAGGGCAGGAGCATTTCTAAACAGCCACGAGTTTGGTTTAAGTTATAAAATTCCAACTGGTGGAAATATTGTAAACAATGCCAAACCAAGTCAGGGCTGAAACAAGAGGCAGAATCAAGGGGTAGGGAAAATAAACTATCTCCAAGATGGGAGGGAACCAACAGATTTAAATTTTTTGAAGCTGAAAATCAAAAGTCCTGGGGGTTGGTGTGAAAGGGCAGGAGAGCATCTGCAGAGTGCTGCTGGGCTCTGTGGTGCCTTCTGGGAGGAAAGAGCCTCGGAGTTTGTTTAAAACATTCTGAGAGTATAGAAACTGTTGGTACAGAGCAGGTGCAGGATACACCGGGATGATTATCGGATCTGTCGGAGAGAAAGGGGGTCGGGCTGGGGGGAAGGTTTCAGTCCGAAGGCAGGGATGGAGGAATGACAGGACAGAATGCTGGAGGACAGCCCGCTGCTGTCAACCTGGGGTTTAAATGCTTCCCAAGGTAAATATTCAAGAACATGCAAATCCTTTTTTGAGGTAAATCCGGAAAGCCCAAGCTAAAATGATA
The DNA here is from genome assembly GCA_038090715.1 of Florisuga fusca. Lineage (NCBI taxonomy): Eukaryota > Metazoa > Chordata > Aves > Apodiformes > Trochilidae > Florisuga > Florisuga fusca. The sequence continues at coordinate 1,738,767 of JAAWXA010000036.1, forward strand.
TTTGAGGCCAGCAGAGGAGCTCCCCCTGCCCCAAACACCCTCCTCGTTCCGGGCGCCCCCCCTCAAAGCCCACCGAGCAAAAACGAACAAGGAGACTTATTCAGCAAATAAGGGGGGAGAAAAAAATACTTAAAATAATACCGAAAGCAAGTTTTTTGAGGGTAGCTCAAACCCCCACCGAAACCTCCCACCCCCCGCCCCAAACCAGCGTCTCCTGNGATGGCGGGCGAAGGGCAGAGGCCGGGGAGGGCCGAGGGCCTGTGCGCCGGGGAGCTGCGGCTCTCTCAGGGCTGCCGGCCGACCCCGAGCCAAAAATAAAGCGCAACGCGACTTGGCAGCGGCAGGCGGCGGGCGGCCATGTCGGGCCGCGGCCTGAGGTGAGGTTTCCCCCCGGCTGTGGCTGAGGAGGTGGGGGGGGGGCGGGCGGCGGAAGAGCCGCGCAGGATACGCGGAGGTTCGGGGAGTTCCTCGGCGGTACCGCACGGCTTAACCCTTCCCTGCGCGGGGCTGGGCCCGGGGATCGATCGCCGGTTTGGCTCCTGTCTGAGCCAGCCCCCCACCCCCTCCCCGGGAGGGTGATGCTGCTGCGGGGGGGCCTCGGCTCCCCCGGGACCCTCCTCCCGGCGCTGCTCCCCCACCGCTGCGGCGTTTTGCCGGCCCTGAAAGTCTAAAAGCATCTCCCTGCCTGCTGGGGAATGGTATTTTAGGGGATGTCTGTGGCAGGTCAGAGCCTGCACAGGCTTTCTGGCCAGAAATGTTTTTTTTTTTTCTCTTCGCAGCAGGAGGGTGCCAGAGCTGGGAAGGGAGATGTCAGCTCGATCAGCAAAGTTTCCCATGCCACGGGGAAAGGTGGTTGTGTCCCTGTGGCCTGTGCTTGAGGTAACCCTTCCCCATTTTAATATTTTAACTTCCAGGAACTGCAGATCAGGGATGAAGACTTCCAGGAACTGGCAGAATACCCAACAGCATAAAAGCAGCTCAGGAAAAGCAGAACTGCAATTTTTGGTGCAGGATTATTCCCTGCCCCTGTGGGAGCACAGCTTCCCAGTGCAGGGCTTACAACACTGCTTAAGTGTTTACTCTGCCAGCTCCAGGGATTTTAGCAGGGCTAAACCTGTCTGCCCCTGCTGCTGGAAAATAGTTGGGTTTGCCCTTTGCATCAGTAAGTACTTTTTAATCAGGTTACTTTTCATCACATGGCAGCAGTAGCTCTGTTGCTCACCTGAGACAGGTGTGTGGAAGAAAAGCCACACCACCTAGTTACCACCTTCTCAAGTCAGTTCAAGACTCCCCTCACAAGATGGGAGGAAGGAAAACCCACAGCCTCATCTTGTGTTATTGGGAACTATAAACGTTTCATCCAAGACTACATGATCCTGGAAGTGCCCAACTCCTTGATAATGCAGCAGCTTGATCAGCTAATGCCCCACCAGGGATCCTCTCTGAGCACAGAGAAGGTTATTTCTCAGTATCTCCTGAATCTGAATATAGAATGTGTTTTAATTTAAAAGTACAACAGAATGCTGTTAGGGCACCCAAGACCCGCTGCACACAGAGTAGCATGGGGTCAGACTTCCTTGTCACTATGTGTTTTGATCAGCAGAAGCTGCCTGTGAGGTTCAAATGCTCAAGCAGGAGACCCCTGGCCCACCCAGCTCAGCTGAGCCACAGCAGTTCTTTAACTCCAGCAGCTCCAGCCCTCCAGGCACCACTCCTGGCAAGCAGACAGAAGCTGCCAAAATCAGTTCTCACCTGCTCACCCTTCAGACTCAAGTCCACTGCAGCAAGGTACTTCTAGAGAGAAGTTTATTTATGCACCATATCATTTACATACACTGCAACAATCAGCAAACCAGTTTACCTACATCAGCTCATTCTGCTTTGTTGTTCATTCTTCCATTTTGTGCTATGTTAATTGGCGGCTTTAAGTATCACTTCTGTAGCAGCTATGGCAGGAATCAAGCCACAAGGAAGAGTAAGTGTGAATATGTGAACTAACAAGATAACAGACATCTTTAGACTTTATTACTGAAGCATTTTTTCATTCACAGGTCAGTTCTTGTAAAGATGGCCTTCAGCAACCTTCATCTGAAGGCTCAGGCTAAACCTGAAAGGGAAGGAGTTACCACAGTTAATTGCAATTAAGTTTTGAATCCCTCAGTGGATCAGTGCCTCAGTGGCAGGTGGTCTTCCTTGCTGTAAAGCAGATGTACATCAGGGTGCTCCCTCTCTCCTCAACTACTCGCAGGCTCCAGCAGCCCATCCCAACACCAGCATTTCCATTTCCTCACTCCCATGTCAGGGTTAGTTGTGCAGAACAGGCTCCAGGCCAGCTGTGCTGATGCCTGCTGCCACCATTCTCCCAAATTGTCACCACCAGCCCATGCACCAGCACAAAATCTTCAGGAATTCGGGAATCTTCACCCTCTCTCCATCCCCCCACCCCCTCCCCAGCTACACACAGAGGACCAAAACAGGAAGCCAAACAGCAGTTTTGCTTTAACTGACTGCACCAGGTACATTTTGCATCAATTCCCATTTTTTACTGGATGGACTGATAAAACCAGGATGTTCCCACAATAATTTTACTGCTTAGCTGATGTAGTAGTTGTCTGGTAACACTGTCTGCTTACCATTAGCAAACCTGCACTGCTTCAGCACTTCACTGAAGCCCTCACACAGCTTGAAGTCAGTCTGGTTCTGGGCACACTCCAGGAACTGCTTCATCTCATACTGGCAAGGAGCAATCTGCTGCTGCTGCTGCTGGTAGGCAGGCTGAGCTGCCTGGGGCTCCTGAAATGACAGACACCTCCCTGAGCACCCTGGCAACAGCTCCAGCCCATGAAGATGAACCACCCCAGTACTGCTTGCTGGGTATTTCTCCTCTGCATTTTTAGTCAAAATGTTGTGTTGCTTTTTAAATGGAATACAAGTAATGGGCTTAAGTACAAAACAGTTCCCAGAAGTGGCAGGGACAGTTTTGTAAGTTACACTTGGGTAATTCTAGATTGCATTACTTTAATGTTTGAGCAGCACAAAAAGGTCTTGCAATAGATCTTGCTGTCATCAGAGCTGGGACACAGAAGTTGTGTCTGACCAGAGGGGGGGAACTACAATATAAAACACCACTAATACCCTGCCACAAGCACTATCACACATCCATCCCTTTGAGCTGCTTTTAAGATACTCATGGTGACTGTGGTATTTGCCTTGCAGACTGAGTCACTAAATCTACCACAGTTTTCCCAGCCATGTTTTGTGGAGTCTTTATGTTTACAGCAATTACTTCAGCCTGTATGTAACTGATGTTGCAAGTTTAGTGCACCTGGTTAGTCCCTGTCCAGGTATGCTTCCTCTTACCTGGTAAGTAATATCAGGCCTTGCAGCTTCAGAGCTGCTCCCTCCACTAAATCCTCCTGTAAGGGCATGACCTATGGTGTGGCCAACAGCAGAGCCGACGGCAACTCCAGCAGCAGTTGTGGCCATCTGTGCCATCAGCCCAGGCTGCTTCGGGGCGGGAGCAGCCACAGCAGAAGGAGGTGCTGCCGCTGGGACAGGCGCCCGAGCAGCCGGGGCCGGTGATGCAGCTCTCATTTGCGGTGCCCGACTGCAAGGACAGAAAGAGAAACCTCACGTATTCGCCCCAAATTCACAGCAAGCAGAGGCCGCCCGGCTGTGGGGAAGTTCCTCTTTGGTACACCCTGCACACTAATGGCAAAAACTCAATATTCGGGTGAGTAATTTATGAACAATGGGGTTTAAAGGCTTACTTTTGGCTTACACCGCACCCCCACACCTCCAAGGACGGCGGTATTTGGCAGGAAACGAGATACAGCCTTAACAGGGGCTGGTTAAGTAAGGCCTTAAGGCTCAGGCAATGGATGGCCAGGCCCCGCCACCCAGCAACCACCGAGATCCAATTCCATCCACCCATCCCCGCAAGGCAGGCATCCTCGCCCCGTTAACCAGCCTCACAGCAGCCGGGCCCCCTTCCTATATCCATTACCCCCACCCCGGTGCGTCACCCAACCCCGGTAATGGCGGAAAGGCCTTCGCCGCGCTGCGGCCTACACGGGGTATGGGAGAGGCGGGAAAGGAGGGAAGAAAAGGAGCCCAGCAGCCCTCACCTGGCGGGCGGCGCCACGCGGGACGTGCGGCTGCGGCCACCCCTGGGCATGTCGGCGGTGAGGAGAAGTCCGGAGAGAAGAGGAACGAGACTGGGAACAGACCCGCGCCCGCCGCCGCCTCTGAAGGTCACCGGACACCCGCCCCGCGTCACGCGTCACGCCGCCCCCTCCGCAGGCCACGCCCCCTCCGCAGGCCACGCCCCCTCCGT
>JAAWXA010000036.1:1745550-1869878 GCA_038090715.1 Florisuga fusca
CGGTTGGCAGAGGGGGGCGGCGGCGGGAGGGCTGGAGCGGGAGGGCGGCTGGAACCTGGGGCTGTAGGCCGGGGCTCGGCCCGGGGGAGGTTTCCCTGAGGCTCTGGGGGGGCTGGGCAGCCGGGCCTCTGCTTGGGACCCCAGGGTGGGAAGGCCGAGGAAGGGGGTGTCGGTTCTCCCCTCCGCTTTGAGGGTTGGGGGGGGAACGGCATTTTTTGAGGATCATTTCGGGCTAGAGGGTGAGGCACCTGTGATTTCTGTGTTGTAATCCGTGGCAATTAGCTAGATTGACAGTCATTGTCGTGGCAAGTGCAAGCTACAGTAAAACGCTGGAGGTGTGACTGGTGGTTGAGGCCAACATAAACATCTGCAGTGGGAGGTGATGGGCTCTGGGTGCCTTTAACTGTAGTACCTGAATAGCTTTTTTGTTATAATGTTACCTGATGGCACAGGAGGTTGTCTTCATGATACAGAGGAAGCTCTTCATTTGAGGGGGATTACCTGTCAGCAATAAGCCTTTTTCTTTTGCAAAGGCCAGTGGTTCTTGTTGTTAGAGCAGGTGTGTGAATTTTATAATGCTGCTAGCTTGACATGTTTTTAGGTAACTACTTGATCGATTTGCCATAATGAAAAGACTTATCCTGCTGTGTAGTTACAAATGCTGTAAGTATTAATATGCTCCAGGAAGTACCTCAACTAAATAATGAGGTTTTTAGCATCCTCAGAACTGCCCTGTGCACATGTATATAGATGTGTGTGTGTAGGCACAGAAAGACCCAAGCAAAGGTGTCATCCAGTAAGGAGCTGGGAAGGGGAGGGGTTTGGTTCATCAGCAAATGTTTATGCCAAATGTTTCCATATTTTTTTAATTTGTTATCATTGTGTTAGTGCCTTGGCTGAATGAGTACTTGAGATTTTATTTATTTTCTTCTCAGTGTAACCTGCATAAAAGCTGTTGCAGTTGTTATAAAGGTTGCTTGCTGTATTATCATTAGGCAATGGGAGAGAATATATCCATACTCTGTCAAGGTGGAAGCTGTTAAAAATGCTCAGGCAAAACATGCAGGGAACTCTTCTTAAACTGTGTTTGTGTTACAAAGAGATGTGTACCTAGGGCTGTCTGAAAGGAGGCTCTTGTGATTGAATGAGAGCTTGAACTCTGCTTTTCTCTCTGTCATCAGATAATCTTTATTTTGAGAAGGTGCTTGTTCATGTCTGGTTGAGAAATGTCCCTCAATGAGGAGTTCCAATCTAAGCAGGAAGATGACTTCAATAAGCTTGCCAGATAACTTACAACTTATCAAAATTATGTGTATAATTAACAAGATTAAACCAAGTGAGTATTGTCAGTAATCTAAACTTTACCACAGTTCTAGATGTAAAAAGACAATTACAGGGATTTAACCACCTGAGCAGCCTCCACAGTACTCTCTTCTTAAATAGCATTGGTCCTTCATTAGCTTTTTTTTTCCTTATAATTATGGTAAATGTTGCTATTGAGACAGAAAGCTTGAAGGAATAGTTTTAATTCTTACTAAATATATAGCAAATAATAGTTTTAATATTTACTAAAAGCTAGGAAGAAGTGAAACAATTCCTACTGTATCTCTAAGTATTTGTAATTATGGAATAACACTTGGTAATTAGTGTTAATTAGTAATGTTGCAGCTGAAAGGCTGAGTGTGCCATGGTAAGACCTGTAAATAGTTTCCTGTGGGAATTCTATCCAACAGTCTGAACAGTCAGGGATCAGATCAACTCAAACCTCTCTTGCAGTTGCTGGAAGAGTCGTGCTCAAAGGCTGCAGTGGTGCAGATGTCAGGGCAGCTCCTGATAGCTGGAGCAGGTGGGAAGGGGAGTTTGTGGGAAAGGAGAATGCAGGTTCTGTTCAGTCAAACCATATTTGGAGAAGAATTTGCTTTCAGTGTTGTACAGGACACAGACAAAAAAGGAGAATTGCTTTAAAAGTAAGGCAAGAGGCAAGATATTAATCTTTGAAGTAAGAATACCCTTGAAAGAAATTTCTCCCTTTCCATGTCACAGCTCCTCTCTCTCCCTCTCTCCAGCTGATTATTCCTTCTTAGTACCACGTGTCACCAGTGGCTCTGAAACTTGATTTCTCAGAGGAACTTTTGGCTACAAGTTAGATTTCACTGAGATAGCAAGAGGTTCAAATGTTACAACATTTTCACATGAAATGCAGATTTAACTTTCAGCTGTTCCTTTTCTCATTAAGTTTCTACACTGGTAATCACAACTTATTTACTTACTCATATAATGAGTCAACTCTACAGAGTAAAATAGGACACAAACTTGTACTTCATGGCTTTTGTTTGTTTGTTTCTAGAGTGTTCATTCTGTTGTGTGACACTTAATTTTAGCTAGATTTACTGATGGGACTTGGAATGTAACAATCTTCACATTTCAAGTGTTGACTCCAGCAGTGGGCTGAACTTTAAAAAGCACGTGATGGTGCTGGGATTAATTTTAACTGTATAGAATAATTAGCATAAATTAGTATATTCCTTCCTGAGCTGAGTCACTTTGGAACTAAGTTCTGGCCTTTGGGGAGGATTTTTTTTCCTCTAAGAAGCTATTAGTATTTCCAAGTCTTCCTTTTAAGCCAAATCTGGTATTGGCACGACAGTGAGAACAGAAATGTTGTAAAGATTAGCAGCATGCAGAGGGAGGGGCATGGAAAACCTTGCATCTGAGACTGACTCATCCAGAAGAGTATCTTGGAGAGCTGTCTTCCTGGTATCCCTTACTCAAAATACTGATTGTTAGCATATTTCAGCCTTTTATCATAGGGAAGGTTCATGAAATAATTTGGAGAGAAAAACAGCAAAGGATTGTATAGCAACTGCTGTAACTCTCCAAATGAAAACATTAGGTATTTTCCTAATACATTCCCTTACCTCATCTTGGCAATTGCTCTAGATATTTTAAGTGAATTGTTCTCTTATGTTTGAGAATAATTAAGTTGCAGACATGGCTTCAGTGGCAGTGAAACTGGCTAATAGCAGCTCCTGAAAATCTTTGGTTTTGCTGTTCCAATAGAGTTAAACTACCAGAGAGATTTCAAGTAACAGGGACAGTGGTGTGGCTTGAAATGAAATCTGACATTTGAGTAGCAATGCAGAGACCCTGAGCTTCTTTGCTTTGTTCTTTCAGGTCCTGTGAGACCTGGATCTTCTCATACATTTCTGCTTTCTGTCTTGATGAATTTCAGGTTCCTGCAGAGCAGATTACTGGATGGCTCTTTCTGAAGGAAGTTGGGTAGCCTGGCATGTGTGAGTGCTGTAACAACTTCAGTACAGGCTTAAGATGGTTGGCATGAGTGGCCAAAGGGCACATGTTGCTGTATGTCTTTTAGCAATATTTGTAGCTCTTGGCCAGCTGTGCAAGTGAAGAGGTTTGGAAATAGTCAATATTGATCTAGGTTAACATTTTTATCTGACTTACTGAAGAAGTTCTAGTGTCAACTAGGCTTTTAAAAATTGGTGGGTTTCTGGGTAGAATTTGATAAATGATGTGTTTAAGGATTCCCTGTTCTGAACTCCAGTCTAATGTGCAAGGTTTTGGATTGTTTTCTTGTCTTTGAACCACTCTGAAGTGCCTATTCTGAAAAACATAGCTGCCTGATGTCTTCTAGTGGCTGCATCAGAGTAATAATCAGGTAGTTCTTGAAAATGTACATCTGTAAAATTTGTTTCTGGTGTGGTTCAGGTCTGTGCAGACATGCAGTTGTTTTTCTGGATTTGCCACTTGTGACCTGTAACAACTGTAATATTGCATTGTTCTGCTCACCTTTAAATTGTGTTAAGGAGTGAATTTTGCCCTCTGTAAATGTTGTTTGGATTGCTCAGCCTTGTGACCCAGCACTGAAATGTTGTGTCAGTAGAGTTGTGCTGGTGTGGAACTTGTTCCTCTGCAGAGTGGGGGTGTGTTATGCTACGAGATACTGGAGTTAAAACTTTGGCCAGTGCTGGGTTTGCAGTGGAGCACATCTTGCCAGAACTATTGTTCTGGTGCATCTTTATAGAGTGCAGACTGCAAGAGATCAAGTTGACAAGGACAGGCCCATTATCTAAGGAAATGGGACATGGGTGAAAACTCTGCCCTCCTGCCTCACCTGATGTTAAATTGCAGGTTCCCACCCAGTTCTGTTGTGGGGCAGTTCTGTAAACTTGATGTCTTTCAAGTTTTGCTTGATTTGAGGTTAAGAACATTATATAGCAGTTATCTTGCCTGTAAGGAAGTGTTCAGATATATTTGAGGCTGAGAGCTGCTGTTGTCAGTGGCTGATGTGAGGTGAGAGTGGGTGAAGGTGGCTTTGTGCAGGTAGCATAAAAGAGGAAGCTTGCATATTCCCTTCTTGTCAGCCAGCATAGGCAAATGATTCTCATGTGCATCTTTTCAAAATTGTACTGGTTTTGTAAGTCTTCACTAGTCAGCAATTTCTGACTCAGTAACCTGAGCCAGCTTACTGGTTTTGTTGGGCATCTTCCATTCTGTATAGAAAATGACAGACACTTGATTAAGCTGCTGAAGAGCAGTATGTGGAGCAGCTGATGGTTATTCAACAGGCACCAAATCTGTGGTTCTTAGGCTACTGGAATATTTTACATGGAATTGTGGTCTGCTACAGAGAGAGAAAAATCCATCCTCTTACTTGAATTTGGTTGTTGTTAATTGTTGAGGTCTGCAAGTTGTTCGACAGCAGTGGTGCTTTTTGAGCTACTGTGTAGCAAAGATTCATTGGTTTTGGTATCTGAGAGAAGGTCTGAAAATCTGGTTTGGTGACTGGGGAGGGAAAAATCAGTGTAGACAGAATCCACCTGGTGTGTCAAGGGCTTTGCCTCCCTGGTTTGAGTGCTGCAGGGTCAAGATGATGGTGAATTGGTGCAGTTGGAGCTAGGGGAGTGTGAGACAAACTTCACAGCTAAGGAGACTGAGCCAAAAAACCACAGACAACTTCAGGCCAAGAAAGGTTCTGTTATCCTGCTTTTTTAGCCTGGATTCTGAGAACATTTTTCCTTTTTATCTTGTGTATTATTAACTTATTTTCTCTTTTTTTTCACTTTTTTTTAGTGGGGAAATTTAACCAAGGCTGCAAGTTACTAAAGTTTTATAGAAATAGACTCAAAGTAGTATCTCTGCTGGAGGGGAAGAGAAACCTTAGCTCAGCTGGGAGGTTATCTGTCCCCCTTGCTCTGCCAGGCAGCATTTGTGCAAACAGGACTGAGAGCTGAATGATAAGGGGTGTGAGTGATGATGGAGGGTGTGAGCTGGGAGGGATTTGATTATTCCATGTCCTGGGGAAGGAAGGGGTCTCGGGACAGTTACAGCTTTGTTAGTTCTGAAGTGAGTTGTTCCCAGAGCAGCAGAAGCTGATAGTTTAAGCCATTTTTGTCTCATCTTTTTAATGGAAAAATGATCACTTCATACTTCAGATTGATAGAATATGCAGTGACCAAGGCACATCTTTTATAAAATAGAGCAATACCCTAGCTACAGGAGGGTTAGTTTGGGTTGGTTTTAAGCTTACAGTGATCTGAACACGTGTATTCTTGCTTTTCATAAAAAAGATCATTTCTAGCTTGACAGGAATTTGCAATAAGAGTTATTTTGCCTGATGTTAAGTAAATTTCCCAAAGTGCCTGTAGTTCAGATTTGGACTTTGTGATAGGTTAATGGAAGAGATTATGTAGGAGTAGTACAATGCTGTTGGTTTGTAGCTTGAATAACCAGTGCTTCTGTAAAGACTGCTATAAAATAATTAACCACTGTGCATGAGATTTTGTTGATCTAGACACTGGGAATTTTCTGGACTGTTTTAGAGGTAGACCCTGGAGGGTATGTAGAATAAAATCTCATTTGTTTGTGGTAAATACTGCTAATAGATTTAAACACAAAATCAAGTGAATAAAAGATCTTGGCATGCTTGGCAAGTCTGCAAATGGGAATTTTTAATCTCCTTTCTTGTGCCTTCTAATTGAAGGCTTTTACTTAATGTATTAAAACTGCTATTGTGGCCTAAGTAACCTTGCAGCCATGAACTAGGTTTAACCCAAAAGTCTCCAGTGAAGCTGTAAAGAAGCTGCACTCAAAGTTTCTTAACATTGGTGAGTATTAACATGCTCCAGATCCTTTGACCTTCCTGTGAGCTTTTAACTGGAGACCATGTATGAGCACAGGGCAGCTTTAGGCCCCTCCTGAGAACTTTAATTCTGCACCATGACTTATTGCAGAAGTCAGGTGGCAATTAAGGAGATGTGTCTTATCACTTGTTAAGAGTAGAACTTGAGTTCTTTATTTACAGTTCTCTGAAGATAAAATCTTTATTATTACTATAATTGTTTGCCCTTTTCATTACAAGGAACCTAAAAGCTGAGGGAGAAATGTGTTGGCAAACCTGTGGCTGCACAAATGCAGAGTGGTTTTAGAGTTTGAGTCATTCATGCCTTTTAATAATCTGGTCTCCTGAAGGATTTGATGGCATTTTCAAATAGGCATTTAGGAAACTACAATGTGAACTGGGACCTATGTCAGGTTCAGGCTGTGGTCCTCAATCTGGACTTGACCTGATCTACTGTGGTGCCTTTTATGTTGAAATGAATATATGGTAGTTGTTTCTTTTCCTGACATGAGAACTAAGGATTTCTGAGGGAAGAGGTGGTGATGGATTCTGGAATTCATCATGGGGAATGTTGTAGGAGTCAAAAGTTGGTGTTTGGAAAGCATCTAGGTACGTTTTGGAAGGCTTCATGGTAAGCTGCTGAGGTTGCTGATGCAGGCAAAAGCCCTGCTCTGTTTTTGGAAGCTGATGCTTAACTTGATGATTGAGGTTAAGGAGAGCATCTTGAGAAATTGTGTCTTTGTAAAACCCTTTAAAATCATCTCCTACAGATAACTGTCAGAACTGGGACGCTTGGCTGGAAAGAAAAACCACTTCTGTTTTTCTTAAAGAGAGTAGATGATAATCACACTCCTGGATAAATATATACATTTTATTTGTTGTTTGACTTGCTGTGTTTGGCAGACTTGGAATTCTGTTGCTTTTTGAGCTAGTATTGGCAACTCTTACAGCTTTTAACTTGTTAAACGTGGAGGCTGCTTACTTGTCCTTTAAAATCACCAAGATACTCCTGTACTGCATTGGCTTCTCTTGGTTATCTTCCTGCCAGTGATACTGTCTCTGCTAAATTTCAATAAAATGTTTAAAGTTTACTCCCACAGTATGCTGCTCTGGAACACAGAGGTTGTTCATAATGGTGCAAAAGAGGTAATGACTTAACAGCATCAGATTGTATGGGAGATAGGTCACTTTTGGATCAAGATGACCTCAAAAGATTTATTGTCTTCCTTTTAAGAAGTGCCAGGTGTGTGCAAATACTGCTTGAAGATTCTACAAATGCAATGCTTCTGAGCACTGTTAGGCATCACAAACCAGAAGGGACTCTCTTTACAGAGGGTGGGTATTAATTTTCAAGGCCTGTTTTTGAGAAAAGGAAATGCATATAGGACCTAAAGTCAGAGTAGTATTCAACTGTAGATCTTAGGAAACTGTCTGAACAGTTCCAAACAATTTGTTTTGGATTTCTTAAATCCATTTTTTTCAGTAACATTCACAGTTGTACCTGCAAATGACAGAGGCTATCACCTTGAAGAGAGAGGGAATTTGAGTTACATAAAACATACAGCAAGATGTCCTAAGGATTTATTTTAACATTTTCTTGAAGTTAGCTCAGATTTTCTTTTTTTATCCTTTAATAGGAGTGAAACTTGGGTGTGGCAGGAGGCAGGCTTGCCACCTGTGTTTGTCATGCTGCTCTGAATCATGCAGTGACTTCAGCATGGTTTTCACAGCAGAACACTTGGCTGCTCAAGGGTTGGGGAGCCCCAAGTCAGTACCAGGAAAAAGTTGTTGATGTTGGGATTATGCCTTTATCTTGCTGTGCAAGCAGTCCTTTAATTAGTGCAGTTGATTTAACTTAGAATTCTGTATCCAAGAAATTGTTCTGAGAAATACTGAGTAACAGTATTTCTTGTAAATAATATTCTTTAAGAAAGGCAAGTTCAGTGATGGAAGTCTGAGCAGTTTATAGTCCTTTTTATTGTTGTTTTATTTCCTGATGTTTATTCTAGTGTTAGGACTACAATCTTTCTTGTCCTATCACAGCTCAGGTGGGATTTGCATGATTTTGGTGTGAGAAGGAAGTTGCTGTACTCAGTCATCTTCCTTCCTCCAATCCCTTGTGAAGGTCCTGGGTTCTTTGTGCATTTTAGTGGATTTGGAGACCTCTTGGGTAGAATTAGATGATTTAATGTCTTCAGTAGGGAATTTAGATAGAAACATACAAAGTCCCAATGCTTTGAATGTCATTTTGATATAGAAAACTTCTTCACACTTTAAACCTTGTAAGGCTGGAAAAAATGAAACTGCAGTTGCCTGAGCTATCTTGAAGTGTGTGGAATAAGATGTGCTGTACTCCATGGACTGAAATCTAATACTTGTCCTTAAAACTGCTACAAGGCCAACAAGATCCTTAATGAACTGTTGCATGTCAAAAGCTTTCAGCGTGCTCTGACCTTGCAGCTAGGGGACACTGGCTTTCAGGAAGGGTTGAACTCTTTATCTTTCCAGTAGCAACATTTTATTCCCTTGCAGAATAATTGTAGGTTTTGACTTTTTAAGCTTGGGTTCACTCTCAAACACAAGAGGATCCCAGGAGCACCAGAAGTGAGAGTGTACAGCTAGGGCAGGGAGAGGGTGAGATTTCCTGCTGTTGCTTTGAGTCAGGCTGATGCTGAACCACAGACATCAGCACACTTTGAGTTGCTCTGTTTAGGCTCTTGGTAAGGAAAGCTTAAATTTGTCCAAGTGGGGTTTAGTATCACCATAAAAAAAATTTCTTACTTGGAGACTAGAAGAATAAATTGCACCTTTGGATAATAAGCTGCAGCATCTTTAAGTGTAGTAACACAGAAAAATGAAAACAGACTATTGAATGCAAAATGATGGTACCTTAGGTTTATTTCTTTGGCTCTTTAATACTGCATTTGATAGCTGGACAACACGAGGCAATTGTTACCATGACCATTTTATCAAAGTAAGACTGAAAAATAAACATTTCTCACTTAAAGTCCAGATAACATAAAGTGTGGGAGGAAAGTCTTGTCATAGCTGAGATTCTTTGGAAGTATTTCTTTACAGTATCTGCATATGTTGGTGCATGCTATTTGGTCTTTTTTCAACAACCCTCCCTAGGAAGTGTGGCTTTCTTAGCAATGAAGTGCTGCTCTCACATCTCTACAGCAGCTTTTCTGATCCTTGCCACCCATCCTTGATGCTGCTTTGCCCACAAACTATATTCTACACCAGTGTTGGTCTTTCCTATGCTGCCTTGAAGCTTTGTTATTTGCACTGAAGTTTCACTTCAATCACTTGCAAGATTGCAGAACAAACCAGTTGAAAGTATGTTTGTTTTTTTCTACTGTTCATGTAGTAAATATGGTTTCTAGGAATTGCTGCCTAATTAATTCAAGAAGTGTTAGGATGATGCTCTCAGGCACATGGTGTGATTCTGGGGGTGCTCCACAGAGGAACAGGAGTTGGACTCGATCATGCTGATGGGTCCCTTCCAGCTCAGCATTTTCAATGATTCTGTGATTCTCTGCAGGATTTCTTGGGGAGAAGAGCACAAGTATAATAATTACTCACAGGCAGTTACTGAGTTGCTCTGGTGCCAGGGAGGTGAGTGCTGGCAGAGCTGGTTACAACTAGTTAGAGGAAGTTTTGCCATTTTCCCTCAGCCCAAAAGTGAGCCTGTATCCACCTTTCTGTGCTGGAGAAAACTGCTCAAGTTTTCACTGGAGGAAGGAAGTGTTTATTTGATAGAAGAGCTCTGAGCCACGACTCTAGGAAGGAGACATGGGTTTGGGTGAAGTTGCACTTGTGTCAACTTGGTAAATCCTGGTGTGTCAAATAAGTTTTATCATGAGCATGTGGAATGAAGTTGTACCTAGTGCCCACCCTGGTGCCAGCTGCGTGGCACCAAGATAACTCTGAACTTCACCTAGGAATGCAGTGGTCATGTCAGCATATAGGTATTTTTTATCTTTTTTCCTCAGCAGTGATTAATTGCAAATACTGGTTGTAAAGCAATTGGTGTCCAAATAGAAGTTAAATAGTTTCACTGTTTTACAGATGGGGTCGAGGATTCGGTCTGTTGGGTTCCATCTTTGGAAAGGACAGTGCAATAAATCAGTCAAACAGTGTTTTTGGACTCGTGTTTTATATACTACAAATGCTACTTGGTAAGTACTAATTCACTTTAGAGCCTCAAGTATGTAACAGGTCTGTGGTGATGAAAGAGGAGTGCATTACACATTGCACAATCTGCAAGACAGCAGATAAATGCATGTGATTTTTTTCTTTTTTTTTTTTTGTAGCCCCAGTCTAATCTGGTCCAAAGGGCTTAAAAACCCAAGTGATGACAAGCAGTTGCATTTTCTCCTGCTATGCTATTAATAATATAAGCATCAAGACAGTTGCTGCACTGATATTTTCATTGAAATATACTTAGCATTGGCTTGCACTATAGAAATGGGAGGAAACAAAAAAGGAATTTACAGGTTTTGCTGGAGCAATAGAGACAGCAGGCAAAAGTGGTGCATGAAATGTAATGTATGCCTATTTCTGCTCTAAAACCATTCATATTGCTAGATATTACTTGACAAACCTGTAACGTTCCCATAACTCAGGAATAGAGAAGATGGTAAAACCTACACATACTTCTTATCAAAGGACTGTCCTACAGAACCTAGAAGCTCCCCTCCAAATTGAGATTTGTCATCCATCTTGAACTCAGGGTATTTTAAACAGACTTGTATGCAATACAGACTTGCTGAGTAGCCTTCAGTTTGAGTAGGAGTGCTTAGGCTTTTTGCTGTGTGTGGCAGGGGGGAAGGGGAGCATCAGGAGTAACTTTCTCTCTCTCGTTGCAGGTATGACAGCAAGTGCAGTAGCAGCTCTAATCCTCATGACATCCTCCATAGTGTCTGTAGTAGGGTCATTGTACTTGGCATACATTCTGTACTTCGTGCTGAAGGAATTTTGCATTGTCTGCGTCATCACATATTTGCTGAACTTCATTCTCTTTATCATCAACTACAAACGACTTGTTTATTTGAACGAGGCCTGGAAACGGCAACTCCAACCCAAACAGGAGTAACACCTGTTTGAACTTGTGACTGACAGTCTGAAGACCCAACTTCCATTAAGTTTATTTTGCAGTAATTTTTTATTCTCCATATCAGACACTTTCCCTGAGAATCATAACTGAATTTTTAATTATAAATTTGAAGGGGCCCTAGATAATTTTTTTTTTTTTTTGTGCTAATCTTCAACTTAAAATGTGGTTATGAAAGAAAGGTCTAATACAATCAAAGACAAGCTTTAACTTTACTTTGAAGGAGTTTTAGCCACAGCAAAGCCTAGACTCTCTTCCCCCCTACTTGTGAAATGGGTAACACTTGCTATAAAATACCCTGTATATAAATTCAGGTGTAACAAGATGTGGTCATGACATTAAATATTCTAGACTAGCATTACCATATTTAATGTTGCCATGTTTACAGTATGTGTATTACTTTTTATTTTTAGCTGATGGACTTAGATTTGACTAGGACTTATCCTGTAAATAAAACTAGAAGTACTGATTTCATCCCTGGAGAACTCACTGTACAATCAGTTTTGTTAGCCTAGGAGCTGTCAGCTTAGAGTTGACTGACCTGATGGAAGAAGCGACCTCTCTAGAGAACACCGTGTTGCAGCACTCACTGCTAGTGCTTTCACAAGGATGATGGTTGGGTTTTGGTTCATTTTTTTCTTCTTTTTTTGTCTCCAGTAACGAAAATGGTATTAAATCTGAAACCTGAAGTAATGTTCATTCAACCACAACTATGTTAATTTCTGTACAGAATGAAAAAAAGCTTAATGTGGTCACTAGAAAGCTGCCACCGGGGTATTGTATGCAGATGGGGGGTTGATGTGTTCAAGAGCATTCTTTGAAAGGACTTAATTTCCACACAGAGCTGTTTCATTTTGCAGCTGTGCTCAGGCAGTGTTACTAATGTCTGATGTTCTATGAATGCTGCAGTCGAATTGCAATTGGCAGTAGAAACCACTGAGTGAGTGGGATAAGCAAGCAGTGCACTGAAAAAGCAGTTACTTAATTGATCTTCGTCAGGATCTTTGGTTTGTGCTATATTGGGAAATGAACTTTGGGCCTGACACACATAAGATCCCTTGGAAGGGCAACCTGTTTAGTGGGATAAGTAAGTCAATGTGCTCCTGGAAGTGAAATGTGATACAGTGCTATCATTGCTCTTTCTAATAACTAATTTGAAAAAAAAAAAAAAAAATTAAACTGCGGATTTAAACAAAGGAACAAAATTGTAAATGGTGTTTCTGCACTCAGTATTCTAAGGCTGAATGTTAAAAGTGCCTTCTGTCTTAAAATCCTAAACCAAATATTTTGTGTTAAACTTGGCAGGCAGAAGTGTCCTTGCTTTGAAAATGAACAAACAAACAAACAAAATTCCAAGCAAACTTGCTGGGGATAGAAGAGTATTAAGAGATCTATTTTAGTTCTTAGACTGAGAAGTGGTAGCAATATTGTTTCAGTTAAATCAGTGCAATAGAAAGTTGATAATGTGATTCAGAGAAGTTACAGTACTTGTGTTTCAGACTCTGTGACACCAACGTGTCAGTTCAGCTTCTTTCTGCAATTGGTGCTGTGCTGTTTTTTGCCCTTGGCAGCTTCTAAATATGAAGAATTCCAACTGCGTACCCATTTATTTAAAGAATTAGTTTAACTAATTTTAAGATTTTTTTTTCTTAAACATGAATGTCAAACTCTTCTGTTATGTGGCTAAGTGGATTATAAACACTAAGTTGCTGAGGATAAACTTGACTGTGAAACATGGAGTGTTTGGTAGAGAAAATAGATTATTTTTTTTTAGATTGAATTCACAAAATAGTATTTAAATTACTACTGAAGTAAGTAATTTTCTGGTTTGTATCAAGGATGTAGGTGGAAACTGCATTGATGTATAGAGTTCTGTGGTATGAGTATCATCTGTTGCATGTAACACTAAATTACTTGTCCCTCTTGTCTAACAGTTTTAGACACCAATTCATTAAATGCATTTTGTATTGACCAGAGTATAGTTAAAGCTTGTCTTGATGTTTAGTTCTGTCTCTCAAATGCCTTGAACTTCGGTATGAGGAGAGTGAATGATGTTAAAGTGCTCCCTCAAGGCTTTACTTTGTTCTCTAACAAGCCTTGAGGCAGTATCACTGGTTAGTGTGTTGTGTAGGTTTTATTTTGATGCATTCCTGTGATCAACACTAAAGCATCTTCTCATCCAAGGAAGAGGTGAACACATGCTGCCTGAAACCTTTACTTGCAGTGATAGTATCTCAGAACAAGCAGCAATGGAGACAAGTATAATCCATGATTACTTGGTCCAGTTTCTGGGTGTAATGCACACAGAAAAAAAAAAAAAAAAAGGAAAAAAAGCCCCATCAGCTGAAAGTATAGGTGTTGACTAACTTCACTGTGTCTTGTGCTTGTCTGTGTGGGCATAGTCTGTTAATTCAGTTTGTTTAGTAAAACTGTTTAGGGCCAGATTTTCAGCAGTCATGTCTGCAGTGCTTGTTTGTGTGCACGTAG
The DNA here is from genome assembly GCA_038090715.1 of Florisuga fusca. Classification (NCBI taxonomy): domain Eukaryota; kingdom Metazoa; phylum Chordata; class Aves; order Apodiformes; family Trochilidae; genus Florisuga; species Florisuga fusca. Next base: position 1,759,296 of record JAAWXA010000036.1, read on the forward strand.
GGATCAAATGGAAATTAAGTTTGGTCTCTGGAAGAACTAGGAGCTACACTTTGTGCAGGGACTTGCAAATCTGATTCTTAATTGTGAACTCTGTTGTCTTGTGTACTGTTCTTGCAGTTACTTTTTACTGGAAGTGATTTGCTAGAAATGGCCCTAACTCTTCTACTTTCTGTCTTGTGCTTCAGAAATGCAGTTGGCCTGAATAATGGGCAAAATTATCTTAGCAGTAGAAATTTGGACCTTTTTGCTTCCAGTTCTTTGATTCTTTCCTTACTGCTCCCACTGCTAGAAAGAGCATATTTCTTCCAGTAAAATAGCTCAGGTTACAATTAGTGATGTGATGGAAATCACAAGAGTGCTTCATGCAACTGCCCCCCATAACCCCAAACAAATGTCATGGCAGATGGGTGTGGTTGGTGTTAATTTGAGCCTTACAAATCCAAAGACAAATTCTGAGAAATCTAGAGGATAACAGAGTGTGGGTAAAGTAAGCTAGTAACTAATACCTGGTCTGGCAAAGGGATGAGGAGGCAGCATCATTACACAGATTCTGGTTGTGGTATCAACACTTGTGAAAGCAGAGGAGGAGGAGGGGGGGAGGATGTTGTGGTGGGGGAATCTACAGTCTACAAACAGTGATTCTGAATTTGGGCTCTTGCTCCTCCTCCCTGGCTCTCAGAAGTTTTGCAGGGAGAGGTGGATTGGAAAGGCAAAAGCACCTTGTCCCAAAACCTGCTTAGGAATTAAACATTCCTGAAATCTTCTTACTGTAAGATACTTGCTACTCTTAAGGCCAGCAAAGCATTCGAGTCGTGTTTAGGAAATCAATGCTCTCAGAAGTTGCTTACTGTGAAGTGTTTGCATTGTGAAGGCCAATGAAACATTCCCTACCACCTTTGATACCTAAAGTGACAGGAAATCTCTCTTATTAGGAGGTTTCTGCATACTGTAGTACACATTTGTCTTCTGCTGTACAGAGTCTCTTGAGCGTTGAACAGGATTGGTGAGGTGCTTCAGGCAGCACTTGATGCTCCAAATTCATATGGGCTGCAGTCAGATCTGATAGCTTTGGTTCTGCCAATGTTGTTTAAATGTGATCTAGACAACACTGGTCCAGAAAAGATGAAGTATTTGTTACCTTAAAACTGTATTAAGCATGGGCTAAATATTAGGTGTTTATTCTGTATAGTATGTTCCATCAACTATTTATTACTAGTGCTTTAAACTCCAAATTAAACACCCATTGAAATGGAGTAATTGGGCAGATGTTCCTTTTATCAAAAATAGGTTGAGATTCTCTGGAGGTTTAGGATACAATTTTGCTAACAGGTAAAACGATGTAAATATGTTCAGATTCTATTTGTTGCACATAACTTTTTGGTATAAAAAAATAAATGTAGAAATTACTTGTGGACGTCTTGCTGCAATCATTCTTATGCTGCATTCATGCAGTCCAAACAAGAGCTTGAATGAACCCAACCAGAGGCCTTTTTGGACTCAGTCTGAGCCTTAGAAAATGTTTTTTAAGTCAGTACTGTAATTCTGTTTCTAGAAATGTACTAAGTTATGGTTTAGTTCAAAGATGCTGTGTGTTAGCAGTAGAAGGGTTAAGCACTTGGGTCCCCAGAAATCCCAGTTGATGGAATTTCTGCAGCTTCACTGTGTCTTGCTGAATGTGCTGTGCATATGGGTGTGTAAAGGTGGAACAGCATTGACTTGAGGCTTTAACTGTTTGCAGTTCTTTAAGCAACATGCAAAAAAATACCTGTTAAGTATGTTATTTTTCTTGCTGCCTGCTGTCTTGGTTCTGGAATTGTACTGAGCTGTTAAGAACAAGCAGGAACTGAGAGCCTGCAGCGTGTGGATGTGAAACTTTGCCTCGGTTTTGTTGGACTGAACAGTCGCTTTCTCTTCACAACCACCAGCCCTGTGTGTGTTATCAGAGGGACCCCAGCCCTATTTTGTATTGTGTTAACAATGTCAAATCTTTATCTGTGTTTTGATGTGGCAGCTCTTGGTGTCACGTCTACTGAAATGGGGAAGAAAATGGTTTAAAAACAGAATCAAGTCTAGAGATCAAGAAGTTGATGACTTCCAAAAGCTGGTAGTGGTGTTAAGTATGGTACTGTCCCTTATACCATGGTACATTTGAGCAAGTGTCTTTATACTGCAGATGGACTGATATTCTGGGTTTTTTAGTTATACAGAAAATCTGTAAACCTAACGTGATGGAACCATGAGGAATGTTGATGGTGTGTTTCTTCTTTTCCCTTAAAAACTCAAGAAAAAATTGTTTTAAAGTGTACAGTAAACATGTGTGTCCTTACTCTACATGTGTCAGTGTGGAAGGTGGTGGTGGTTTCTCTTTTATCTAAAACAAACAAGAATTTGGCCACACATCATAACATCAGAACAAATATTTTCTTTATATTGGCAGATGTTTTGGTCACTTCGAGGTTCGAGCAGAGGAGCCAGTTGCAGAAAATGTCATCGTAGCAACCTGTTCCACATTGTGTCAACAAATCAGAATAATGAAACAACATAACTGTGCCAACTTCCAATAGTCAGTAGGCAGCCTTCCAGTTTTGTGGTTCTGCAAGGGGTGAGGCTGCTCTCAGGACAACCCTGGGATGCAGTAAGAATTTTGCAGACTGAATATTCTGAGCTCTTTCTGTGAGTATTGGCACAATCTATGACAGCCTAAGCCTGGCCTTTGGAGTCCTCTTTAAGATGTGTGCAGCCTGAAAGGGACATGACTACACTGCCTTTCTAGCTAAAGCAGCATGTGCACATTAATGTACACATCACCCTTCCCCAGAATGTTTCAGGCCAGTATCAAAAAAGCTTGGATCAAATCCACCCTCTAGATTATTATTACTGTAGTGCATAGTGACAGCTTAATATGAAGGAAGCCCTTCTGTGGTGGAAGGTAAACCTGCTTCTAATGGTGGAAGTTCTGGTCCTGTGATTAAAATAATAGTTTTAAGCAAAGTTCTGTTGATACAGTACCTGCTTCTCCAATGTATTCCACCTTGCTGCTGTAGTATGAATTCATACTGTCTTGGAGTATGTTTGGTATCCTCCCAGAAGTGGTTTCATACACTTCCTGAATGCTGTGAACTGTCAGAATTTCTCAGCCAGCCACATACATTTTGTCCAGCAAGAGAAGCTCTAGAAATTGTGCTCTTCAGTAATCCTGTGCACAGTTTACAGTGATCTGAGGTATTTAACTGTTAGGGGAGTATAACTGGAAAACCTCATTTGCAGTGGGGGCATGTGATGTTCATTTAGAGTAACTTGGATTTTTTAAAGTCTTTAGCATGGATCTGTGTCATGAAATATTTTTATTTTTTTGCCATAAACAGGTACCTCAGTCAGGATCTCTAACTTCGCCTCCTTGAAACTCCAACTATTAATTTTACTACCTGGAAATAAGAAGCCTACAGACATGGCTTAGCATAGGAAGCAGGTGTTTCTGATCTACTTTGTATCATAGTAACTACTTCAGGTGGAATAGAAATTGCATTAGACTTGCAAGATGTGAGTCAGGTATAAATATAATTTAAACAAAAAGTAATGACCAAGTTCAGCAGAGTACTCATCCGCTTTTTATTTCATTTTAGAAAGAGGTTATGTGATTTTATTATAGGAGGAAGACAGCTTGATTCATTTGCAATCTTCCAGTATCTTTCTCTAAGAACAAATGCAGCTGATTTGGGCTGTCGCTGGCGGGTAAATATTCCTTTCTTGTTTCCCAAAACACGTGTGATCCCTATAGAAAAGTTATAAAATAAAGCAAGTATATATAAAATACTCTAATGTCCCCTACTGTGAGCTGTTACATTGCATGTACTGAATCAGGTTAGGTGAAAGAGACCTATGCACTTCTACACATAGTCAGGTACAAGGGGGAACTTGGCAGATGTAATTTGTGTCATCTTGGCAAGATTAATCAATGTAAATGAGTAATATAGCTGCAATCCATTGTACTTAAAACTGGTAAGGTGATGACAGTTAATTCAGGTATGCTCATTAAGTTGATGGGTATTATATTTATAGCAGATGTTCCTTCTGCCTTTAGTTCCACCTTGACATTTGATGGTGAATGTGTTGATGATTGTTTGACTGTACTGCCATTTAGTCATGTCTAGGTCCTTTTTTGACTATTTGAGTTTTCATAGGAAACTAGCAAAGGTGATCACAATATGTAATGAGACTGGAAGTGTATGTGAACTTGCCCACATCTTCTACAGCCTTCTGTTTGAAACTATTACTACTTACCTGATTGCTTCTCTGCAATGACTTAGCTTTCTAAAACTGGTATTGGTGCTCCACAGATTATTAATGCTGTTTCTCTGCCTGAAATGAACACTTGACTGTGTTCATGAACACCCTAACTCACTGTAAGTGGCATATGCATAACTGGTTCCATACTAGGTCACCTTTGGAGTTGTAATAGTTTAATTTCTGTGTGACTGCCCTGTAGATGAAGTAATGCCCCAGCCTTTACGAATGCACTTAGCATTTACTGGTAGTGTCATGGTGGCCAGCTGTCTACCAGTGTGTCATCTGGTTCTCTATTGATAGACCTCCACCAAGTTAAAAATATATTATTTAAAGTGCTCTGTTACTAAGGGTATTTGTAAATGAAATAGCTGGCTAAAGCTCTAAATTGAGGATGGCCAAGAAATGGTCATCGGGGTCTGCTCACAAGTTTCCTTTGCATTCCACTGCCCTAGTGCATTGTCTCATGATCTGGGATCATCTTTGCAGATGGGACATCTAGGAGCTCAAGCTGAAGAGAGAGAGGATGCATTAAGTACAGGCAGGACCTTCCCTTTTGGCTGGACTTTGTCACAGAAACCAGCTGTGCTCTTTCTTGGTAAGCAGAAGGCCCTTTTGTGCTACCCTACAGCACAATGATCTTTGTGTATCAAACACCATTTAAAACTTGCAAAGAGGATGGAGAGTTTTTTAGAATATAAATATAAGCTTACCTTGATTAGTCATAAAATCAGCAAAATTCCATATGAGCTCCCCAATCACGTACTCTTTCCTCTTTTTGTCAAAAACTGAATGGTATTCGCCCAGCAGAGCTTTCTGATACTCCTCACTGAACATCAGAGGTGGATCCTACAGCCAGGAGAAAAAGTGACAGTTAATTTCAGCAAAGGCTCCATGTGTTAATTTCCTGTTTGTTGGGGACCTGCTTCCTGAAAACAAGCTTTACAATTGCTTGGTCTTTTCCTTGCCACTGTCGTAACAATGGTTATTCAACAAGGAGTAGCAACTATTGAAATTGTAAGGGGAAATGCACATAAAAATACAAACACCATGCCAGATATAGGGGGAACAGGGTAGTCTGTGGTTTTGGCTGGTAAAGGTGCTTAATCATGATGGGTAGAGAAGTGCCAACTCCTCCTGTGCAGGACAGCACTAGAAATTAATGTCTGCTCTCCAGTGTTCTATCTTCCAATTTGGCATTTGTAGAAAATGCTTAAGTACAGATTTCAGACTGCTCAGTGCTTTTACTGAAAGAGTAACACTTCTCTTTAGGTAGAATCTAAACTCTGTTAGGCAGTGGCAATGCTGATTGATTTGGGTGGAGCAGGATTTAAATTCTGGAGTCTTTCAGAAACTGACAAGCCAATGCATCTCAAATTAAGTAGTCAGGCTCAATGGTACCCATCTCTTGATGGTGCCCATCTCTTGTAATTAAGTTTTGCTGACCCTGTAAGAAGAGCAGTGACTTTTTTCCATCCATGGTGTCTATAATACTTACACTGTGAAGTCCAGGAACTGAGTCTGCTCCATATTCACTCTGAATAATGGGTTTTTGGTAGGTTTTGTACCAGTTCTCAAACTGTGCTGTGAGTTGTAGTGGAATAACTTCCAGGTGGCCTGAGTCATGGTACCAGGAGAAGTAGCTATTTACACAGATTACATCCACATAAGGAGCCTACAGAAAACAAGGTGAGAGCATTTTGTCACAGAGCTCAAAGTAGACAACTTCATCCACAAAGCTAAATCTTCCTTTTGGTTCCTTTCATTACACGTGGAATAAAGTCTCTTACCCTTCTCACTCCCAATATGACATCTTTCCCAGAAAAAAAAGAGGATAAATTTAACAAGCTAATAGCATATTAATTTGGCAATTTAATTTTTCTTACAGACTTAGGAAGTCACAGGAAAAAGTTAGCCAAGATCAGCCCATTTCATCCTCAGGTTTGTTAGATGTTTTTTCAGTTTCCAAGATGTCTCTGGCTTGCTGGTACATTTAGATGTACTTTTTGAGTATTGGAATGTGATTATCAAGTTAGTGGTCAAATATTTTGACTAGCAACTAAATTTGTGCATCAATGGTGCAATACTAAGACTAAGCATTCTGCAAGTTATATGCCATTTCTACCACATGGACAGTATGATAAAAGGGCATGAAGCCCACTAAAGATAAAGTGATGTTGTATGTAACTTGTTCAATGTTCTCTTAACATGTTTTGTAATAAAAGAAAAAAATGTTCTAATATCATATCAGTGTATGAGATCTGTTCTTTGGTTTTATTTTTCTGTGTTGTCTCAAGCTAGTCAGAACATTCTCCTGGGGATAGGATGTCAGTCTGTGCATGCCTGATGAACCAGGGATACCCAAGAGCTGATCCCTGCTGGGCTTCTTCAAAAGTAAGGCCACCAGTTTTATTTTCCTGGGACAGGGAGGAGCAAACCTCTGGGAGATAAAGAAGGCTGTTCCTTCTAATTGTAGGACAGCTTGAAAGAAACACAATGTGTAATCTATAATAGAGACGTGGGGTAGTATCATGTACCCACAAACTTAGAAGGTTTTTTTGTACAGTAGTGACCAAGATGACAAAGGCATCTTGAAAAATTTAAAATTATGTAGGAACCAGCCAGAAACAAATTTGTGTCCTTGTTTCATGCTATTGCCAGCCTAAGGCACAGACATCCAAGAAAAGTGTCTTTTGGCTATTTATACAGCTCTAGGACTTTAATTAATAGAGCTTTTAGATTAATCAACATTATCAGACATCTGCCAAAGAACTTCTAGAGCTGTTTAAAGCAGGAATTAAAGCAAAGCTTCCAGCCCTTTAGACTTTTAGAGGGCTGTTAGCATTTTAAAGAGGTTTAAGCTTTGGTTTAATTGCAAGTGAACATTCTGAGCATTAGTAAACACAATCAATGGAATAGCAAGCATGACAATGTAAACAGAACCCAAGACAAAGAATTTGTTCTCTCTTACAGATGTGGGTTTTTTCAGCTGAACTACAGCTACAGGATAAAGTGCTTTATACTAGGAACACAAATGTAAGTTTTCTTCTTCCTTGTTAAGTATCTCCAGTAAACTTGGGAAGGTGAGGAATTGACAAGAGGAATAAATTTAATGTATGAATTAAAAAAAAAAAGCTAGAAGGTAAAATAGACTTACACCATGATCAAGAGCGTAATTAGAATCTGTCACAAAGGTTACTGGTCTGGAGGGATCAAGAGCTTTAGTGTGAGCTATCACTGTCCTGTTTGCAAACAGTAAAACAAGAATTCAACAACAGCATGGAGAAGCACAGTCCCATTCCCCCAAGCTCTCTGTCATCTCACCCCCCTTAGACATTTGATTTAGCATACAGAGTATTTTTCATTAAATACTGCAGGACAGTTAGTGATAATCTGCTAAAAAGTGCCTGCATTCTAGCCAGTTCTGCAAGAGTACAAATATGACAGAGAGACCTTTATCTGTCACACAGTATGGCCAGCACACTTGAAAAGAGTGGAATCATACCAGATGCAAGCACATTAATTTCTCTGTTGGTGCCAGCAGCTTGCAAGTTGGTGAAGGGACAGTGAGTTTGGTAAAAATGTGAGAAGGGTAGAGGGAAGTTTCTTAACAACTCTTGGGATGTGATCCTGATAAAACGTGAGGCCTATGGCCCTACACTAGAGCAGGCAGAGCAGTTGCAGGTTGGCTGCTTTAGAGGAAACCCTGAATGAAGGAGGTGAGACAGAGTGGGAGGGTTAAGCTCTGCTGCTACCTCGATATGGCAGGAGGATGGTAAATCATTCAATCCATCTACAGACTGATACCCCATTACAAAAGATATGACTCTCGACCACCCAAAGCTTAAATCTCTTTATAAATAAAACCAAAGGGTCTGCAGAGTCTCAAAGCAGTGACTGTGTAGTGCCACTGTCCTCTGCAGAACAAATAACTAGCGCTAAGTGAAGAACCCTGTCTTCAGAATTAACAGCAAAATATTTTGCAGCTTTGTTGTAATTCTCAAATAATTTAGTACTCATCTTCAGTTGGTAACAAGAAATATTCTGTTCCTGTCAGGTCTCCTTTTGCTTGCCCTTAGGTCAGGAAAAGATGCTCAGACCCAATGGACTTGTGATTCTGCAGAGCCTTACTGGTTCAGAAACAACAGTTTCAGACTGTTGTGGGTTTTGAACATCAGTTCAACACATGCAGCAGTTCTGCTTTTAGTTTGCATCTGTGGGCACTGTTTTAGGGTTTCCCCCAAAAAGATACTTGCCCTCTCTTATAACTTCTTTGTGCCATCCCAAAGGAAGAAGATGCATTATCTGCCAAGATTCAAGCCTCAGCTCTGTGTGCAAGAACTTACTTAAAGTAGTGAGCTGCTGGGGGCAGCTCCGATGCCGGCTCGTTGGCTACTGACCACATCACAACTGATGGTCTGTTCTTATCCCTGCGGATCAGCTCTTCCATCACAACAAGATGATGCTGCAAGGACTTGTTCCCAAAGCTCTCGCTTAAAGACAAAAGGAAGTGAGACCCAGTGAGGTGAGGGTATGAAATCAATCCCCTCTCCTTTTCCCTGTGAAAACTCAGGTCTCTGGGGTGTGTAAGCACAGCTGAGCCTTGACACTGAATATGGCTTCTGCCCTATTTCCCCAAAGCCTGCTGCACAGTTCAGGGCCATGGTTTGGGCTTGTTAACCAAGCCAGACCAAATGACACAATGGCCATGTGTCAAAACTCCCTCCGATTGCCCAACTTCACTCGGCACACGTGGCGCAATGGAACAATTTCTAAATAGAGCAAAGTACTTCCACTGTCAGTACATCGGGTGCTTCAAGATGGGACACAGTGGCAGGGATGAACATAGAAGGGGAAGGGTCCTTTGAGCTATTGCTTACACCATTTTAATCCCCACTCCTGGGCACTCGTCGATCACCACAATGCCGTAGGCATCACACAGGTCCATGATCTCCTCAGCGTAGGGGTAGTGGCTGGTGCGGAAAGAGTTTGCCCCCAGCCAGCGCAGCAGGTTGAAGTCTTTCATGACCAGGGGCCAGTCGAGGCCTTTGCCACGGATCTGGAGGGAAAAAAGAGACATCATGCCCTGTCACGCTGCTGGGTCACTGCTTCCCTTCATGTTAACCTAGCCCCACCACTTCCCAGAGTGTTTCTAGCCCTGGTCACCATTTCTAGCTGATTTCATCACCTCTCTGTGCAGTGTTTGCTTTCCCGGGGGGCATCACCACATCCAGAATCTGGATGTTTGTAGAGGTGGGTTGCAGCCAAGCTGCCAGCACTGCCGCTCCCCTCCTTGTCCCTCCCTTAGGTGTTAGCCATGAGGCGGGCTGGGGAGGACAAGGTGAAGGAGGGTCCCTCACCGCCGGGCTCTGTGCGTCCCCTCCTGCGGGAGGGCGGGAGGCTGGAGGCGGCTCGGGCGCTGCTGCGGCGCCGCCCTGTGGCCGCGCTGTGCCTCGCACCCTGCGGCTCCGCCGCCGCTCAGACCTTCCCGCCAGAGACTTTGTGAGCGTGAGGAAACAGGGAGCTATTTCTGACTGGAAGCCGTGACCGGGAGATGGTTAACTCCTCTGCCAGCAACGTGTGCCATACGAGGGATGTTATGGCTAGGGCAGGGCATGGTGTCATCCCAAGGCGTGTGAAGGAAGGGCTGTTCTGGGCGGAGAGGGGAGGAAAGAGCGGGCAGTGCTGCGGTGACACGAAGTGAGGCACCGTGAGGCGTTCCTGCCATGGGCACCACGCTCTTACGTCTGCGTCTTCGTGCTTGTTGACACCGTGGAAGTAGAAGGGTCTGCCATTGATCAGGAACTGCGTGCTGGTGACATGGATGGTGCGGATGCCAACGGGGAGCGTGTACAGGTCCTCCAGCAATGCTCCATTCACCTGCGCCTGCATTTTCACCTGGATTTCCAAATGGGAAATGGGGAAGCTGAAGGATGAAGAATGAACCTCGGATGACCCATTTTGGGCTTGTTTACCCTAAAGCTTCAGTTTCTTTTCCCCGTACATATCTGGGCTGTTTCATCCTCTCAAACAAGGCAGCAGGGCACCTCTTCTGCCCTGCACCACTAAACCAGGCAGAGACTAAAATTTCATCTGTTCACAAGAGACACAAACCTGAGCCTCTGGAAGCACAGCTGCTCATCTGCCTTAATTTCTGCATCTAAACATCACTATTCATCCTTAACTCACACAAGAGTCTTCCAGGCTTGTGCTATTGAAGCTGAACTCTTGTCTTGCAGAGTGGAAAGAAAGCTCATTGCATGGCAAAACTTTTTGAGAGGTCAGCAGCCTGCTCCTCAGAGACTCTACCCTCATCCTATTGTGATATCTCATGATAACAGGATAACAGTCCTTTTGCAAGCACCTCAGAGAGTGTGCATGAACTCCAGGCATGCCCCATGTCACTGAAAGGTGACAGACCTTTCAGTGCAGCATCCAGGAAGCTGGCAAAACTTGATTTGATTACTGCATAATTAGCAATGCCATTCTGGTCATACAAACAGGATCTGTGGGAGATGAGTACGGAAGACGGGCCATATGGCAGCTCTGTAACCCTATGAGACAGTCAGAGGGCACACAGACAGAGAAGAAGAAACATCACTGTTACCTCCAAGGAGTAGCGGTATCCAGGGTTCTCATGCATCAGGTAAGGCCACCAAAGATTTGGGTTCAGGACTTTCAGCTCTCCAGCTGCACCATCGCCTGTAGCAACCACTTTACCTTCTTGGTCACGTAAACTCAGGGACAAGGAATAGAGTGTGCTGCCAACAACTGATACCTGATACTGCACCATTGCTAGTTGAAAGAAAATGAAAGACAATCAGAAACTGCCATGAAAGAAAAACCGCATGCATCATATGTTGAGAGGTTTTCATGTCCAGCAATGTTAAAAAACGTGGGAGATGTAGAACAACAGACTGGTATGGGCTGAAGGTAAGCAGCATGACCTGTCTGTCTTGAGGTCCAGAAGTTTCCAACAAGGTTTGTGTATCACACAACTCTGTTACCTAAGGGAGAATCCTGCTTAAAGTGGCAGGAATACTGCCTCTACTGAGAAATTCAACTTTGAGAAACACATGATCATCTTTTCACTTTAACAAGTCTCTTGCAAGCACTTCTTTTGTTTTCTTATTGCTTCTGAACTCTTTACTATAGTCTTGCAGCTGCTGAGCTGTGCAATAGACCAGCTCAGATTCAAGAAAAAGCCACTACAAACCAAATTCAATCAGACTTCTGCAGGGGATTTTCTCTGCTGCCCTTGTCATCTCCATTTGGAGCCTGAGGTAGCTGCTGCAATTTTTCTGGACCTACCAACGCTCTCTGATGAAGCAGTTGTCACAGTAATATCATCTATGTAGACAGAAGGAGTGGTGTAAAGCACAACCGGGCGATGGATTCCAGCATAATTAAAGAAATCAAACCTGATGTTCTGTACAAAATAGTTCTTGGGATACCTAAGTGAGCAAGACAGGAGAAATGGCTACATTATGTTTCATTACAGAAGAACTGAAGGCAGCATATGGATGCTAGCAATGTAAAATAGTCATGTAAAAATAGATGCTGGCTACTAAAATAGTCTTTACAGCAGGATGAATCTGTCCCCCTGAAGTGCTACTGCTGCTACACTGAAGAGGACTACAAGCTGACAAACGTCTGACACATTGAATGGGTTTGGTCCTTCAGGATAGCTGGGACTTGCAGCTGTCAGGCTAGCTAAATTCAGGCTTGTCAAATCTGTCATTGTTTCAGCTGGGCAAATCACTTAATCTGAATTCCCTGGGTATGTAACAGATGTGATAACTCAGTGCAGGTATCTTGTAATGCTGAAGCTTAAACTCCAGTCTGCACAACTGATGAATTCCAGCACAAATCCAACCCATGCTTTTGTATGTTGCTCAGAGGGTCTTATGAACCAGCAGCTTAATAAATTCCCATCCTCTCATCCCTGGGATCAGCTCAGCAGTACAGTGCTTTAGCAGCTCACCTTGTTTTGTCATCCATGTACTGAATTGACCCTGGAGGTAGAGTGTGGGGTGTCAGAGTGTTGTTGAGCGCGACAGTGATGCGGCAAGGGACCCCTGGGCTGCCCTGGACAATGCTGCTTATATCTGCTTCAAATGGAAGGTGACCCCCTTCGTGCTCCACGACTTGCACTCCATTGACCCACTGCAGGAGAAGACATCTGTAAGTCTAAGCAGCAGCAGTTCTGTGGCAAGCAGCAGGGAGCAGGGAAAGAGGCCAGTCAAAATTCCAGGTAACACTGAGCCTTATTCTGGGCTCTTACTCTTGGAGGGATCAATCTAGCAACCCTTCTTTTCATGGGGGCTAGGTCTGGGTCATGTACAATCAAGTATCACTCTGAGACCCAGTCTTGGGCAGCTCCTGTAGCAAGGAAATGTTTTACTTACTAGTCCTGATATTGGAGGATCAGAGAAGTGAAACCTGGGAACCATGGCCAAGTTCTTGGCTGGAGAAAACCAGCCAAGAGTTAAGAAAATAGGAAACTGATGTAAAACCCAGGCAGAAATGTGTTTGCTGAACAAGTCTGCTAGGGCAGATTTTAGTGCAGCATAATTCTGGGAACACATGGACAATGTCCCGTGCAACGTACCACGATGGAGTAGTAATGGGCACTCCCGAAACGCAGCACCACTCTGGTGCTGGAGTTGTCCTGGAGCCAGCGGAGAGGAAGCAGCACCTCTTTCTCATACCAAACCCAGCCAATGTAGTTCTCCAAGTTGGGGTCTTGAGTGATATCATTGAAGCTAGCAGGCACTGGCATGTCAATCACGGGCCCAGTCTGGCAGGAATTGCAGAGAAAAGGAGGGAACAGATAATTTTAAAGAAGAAATTTTACTGTCGTGGCTATCCAGCCTGTACTGCTGGAGGTGCCCCCTTCCACAACCCCCTTGCCAAGTACAAATACTTGAGAACATCTGTATAGAATCTGGTGTGGTCTGTCACAGATCCTACACAAGTCCTACTTGATACCAGGCCCAGGAGACTATTCCTACAGGAAGAAGCTGCTGCTCATCTTTTCCCCCTCCTGATTTACCATAGGGAAATGCTTTTATTGGCTGTGGTACTTTGAAATCAGAGCAATGAGGGGGAAAAAATGAACACCCAGGTTGTTGTTTCAGCCTGGGACTTGCCACAAACTGCAGTTCCTCTGTCCAGCTCTAGCTGTTTGGTGCACAGTGCTGGTGTTGTGGTCACAGTCCACTGCTAAGGGGTTCTGCTTGTCAGGCAGCAGCAGAACTGTAGCAGAAAGGCAGCAAGAGCTGGGGATATTTTGAACCAGATCCTTCAAGGAAGGTCTGTGGAGATTGTTTGGGATGAGTTTGGCCTTTCCTACTCCCTGAAAGCAGCGTAGATTCCTTAGGATTACAGTGGAGCCACTTGCTTATTTTTTTAACAGGATTACAGGCTGACTGTGCTGTAATACTTTGAACACTGTGGGAATGGGATGCTATTGCAAAATAGAGCTGCTTGGGGTTTTAGCACCTGCTGCACTCATGATGTTGCCATAAATGAGCACTGCTGGAACACTTCCCCTTTCCTACAGAAGCCTTTCCACAGAGAGCAGAACAAGGAAGGTCTGGCTGCCCAGGGGCAAGCATCGTGTGCAGCTGACTCAGCACTGAGCTGCACCAGTACTGCAGAGAGACTTAGCACGGCATCATCTTTATTAGACATCAGAAAAGCCCAGCAGGAAAATTAATCAGGTTTTCCTAGTCTCTGACACAGAATAACCTTTGACTGGGATGGCCATGTGTGTCTCCTTTAAGGAGATTCTCTGATGTCTGTAGTAGATTGAGCATACCTATCTAAGCCCTGCTTTGGGGGGGGCACAGCCCAGGGCCCTTCTCCTCTGGCTGTCTCTTTGCAAAACTTTGAGCTGCAGGGTGTCTTCCAGCTCTCCTCTCCTTCTACAATTCTGTAAATAACTGTCAAAAGGGCTAAAATAGAAATTATGGACATGCACATTTTATCCCTAGAATACATGACTCCGGTGTTAGTTTCGTAATGGATTTCAGTTACGGTAAAACTTGTTCGTCTGCCCTTGGTGACTTTGGATAAATGATCCAGGAGCGCCCTTCCCAGGCACGGGTTTTACTCTACGCTGCTGATGAATGGCAAATGTTGTGCAAGGCCAGAGTTGCCTTTGCGGCACAGGGACTTCTAGGACAGCACAGGGTGCCTGTAGTTCATCCAAGCGCTTCCTGGGTGCTGAGCGGAACCGGGGTGATGCGGTTACAGGAACCGGGGTGATGCGGTTACAGGAACCGGGGTGATGCGGTTACAGGAACCGGGGTGATGCGGTTACAGAACCCACGCACGGTGTCCGGGCCGGGGGGGCAGGAGCAGCCAGCCCGGAGGGGAAGGGTGAGGAAAAGGGTGCTCTGGGGGGGGACCCTTCCCGGGGGGGGAGAGCACCCCAGTACCACAGGGAAGGGGCAGCCCCTACCCGCCCCCCGCTCCCGTCCCCCCGGTACCTGCCGGAGCGGCCGCCGGTACCAGCGCTGCACGAAGCCGGCGTCCCTGCCCGGGGAGAAGTCTGCGCGAAAGCTCCAGAGACCGCCGAGCTCCTTCACCTCCCGGGATGGGGTCTCCCGGGGGTAGAGCATTCCGCCCCCCGGGGCCGCTGCCCTCCCCAGCAGCAGGAGCAGCAGCAGGAGGGGGCAGCAGACCCCCGCCGGGCCCACCGCATCTCCCGACACCATCTTGGTTGTGGGCGGGACCTGGGCCCGCCCCGTCCCGCTTCTGGGGTGGTTCGGGGGCGGTCGGATGAGGCTGCGAGTTCTTCCAAGCAAAACCAGCGGTAGTTTGGCGTAAAAATAGTTGGCGGCTTTGGGCTGTGTCCCGGAGGGATGGTTTTGTTTTATTTCCTTCCTTTATTTGTTTTCAGAGTCACTTGATGAAGCAGGAAAGGAAGAAGTTATTGGAAATGCCAAAGAAGGGTGCTGGGTGGATTGCCATGCCTGTTCATTTGAGTCCAGAGCAGTTTTTTTCTAATGGACAAGCACGGGAACATTTCCTATTCAGATTATGTCCTTCAGAACTTCTCTAGGAATACAGCAGGATGGAGGGAAGTTCCACAGGGACAAAGAGGGAAGGGAATGCCATCAGATGGGTTTAAATTTTATTGTACTCTTATTTGTAGGCTACATTTGTTTCCTGAATGAGAATGTGAACTTTCATGCACAAGAAGCAGCTATCAGTCTTATTGCATCTGGTTGAGTTACAGAAGCAGCAGCTCAGCTTATTGCAGGTCAGTGAAAAGCTTTGTGACACAGGGCTTACAAACACACTGGCTGTAAGTTCCTAAGAGCTATGGTTTTAAAAAAGTTACACATTATGTTATTTGTACCCTGGTATTTTCACACACTGTAGCACGGGTAGGTATAGCTCAACTGATATCCCTTATCAATAGATGTGTTTCTGTGGATTACAGGCCTATGTGCTTAAAAGGAACACAATAACCTTGGAATAAGGCTGGAAACTTCTGGATTCACTGAGCTGCTCAACAAACAGAAGTTTTATATCTGAAATCAAGACTGAGAATTTCTTCAGTCTCTACCTTCCTATCTACAGCAGCAGCACCTTGTTCCTCCAGACTATAACTTCCACAGCCTGCTCACCCTGACTTGGAATTATAACTGCATCTCTGATGAACTGCTGGACATCCTGCAGGAGCACAGCACTCATTCCCTGTACACCTTAAATATCAAACATCACATCAGTGATCTTCATGGGCAATGGGATGTCATGGGTAAACTTAGCAATGAGAGCTCCCAGACTGAACATGAACTTGCTCTTTGAAAGAGACACAGAGCCTGATCACCTAGCCAGCATCCTGCTCTCAGAGATGCCAATCAGGAGCATCAGTCTAAAGAGCTGCATTTACCCAGTGACCCAAACTGGGTAGTGAGACCAGTCCTCACCAACCTCCTCCCAGCCTACTGCCATGTTCTGCTGGTAAGGGAAACAATAGTGACATCTTCCTGCAGTGTCACAAAACTAAGCAAAGTAAGGGCAAGAAGAAAAGACACAAGACAGGAGTTTCAGTGAACTACATACACCCCAGTGTTTATTAACTCCAGATTAGTGTGAAAGGCACAATGCTGCCCCCATGGGATGTCTTCCCACACTCTAAACTTGTTCCTTACTGCCTCCTCAGCAGCTCCCTCAGATGCTCAATCTGGGCACACACACTGTTCTTGGCAGTGCCACCCATAGCTGTGTACTGCTCCACGCTGTTGAAGAAATTAAAGACCTGGGAAACATCACTGCCAAAGAGGGGGCTGGGGAGGAAAAGAGAAGAGGTGTCAGTGGAGTGTCAGCTTGGTGCTGTTGATGGGCTTTACATGGTCACTGGAAGGGCAGAGTAAGGAGGTTTGGAGCCAATACGCTTCTGGAGGACTGGTGCCTCCAGGTCAGGCCATGAATTTCTTCAGTTCCTCCCAACAGTGCTGCCCATGCCCTCCTAGAGCTGAATGGTAGTGATGTTGTGCCCCTCCAGTGTTTCCAGACCCATCAGTAGTGGCATTCAGGCCCGGGGGATTTTGGGGTGTTGTTTGGCCCATGCATTTTGGGGAAGGGCACCATAAGGAGGCCCATACAAAGGAAGGCTGATACCTGCCTGTGGGCAAAGTAACACTGATACAAACCTGATGTTCTTCAGGTCATCCAGGCTGAGATTATTGATGGTGGTACCTTTAGACTCAGCAAGGTGGACAGCCTTCCCAGAGGCAGTGTGGGCTTGTCTGAATGGCATCTGCAGTGAGAAGCAGAGGCCGCAGTGAGTGACCAGGCAACTGGGGTGTTTTTCAAAGGAAAAAATGGATGTGCTGTCTGTTTTGGTTGGCTGTTTTCACTTAGGGTAATGTCATGTGAATCCAGGTTTGGTGACCTAGACTGATCATCACCTGGGGACAGAACAGAAGGCCTCATCTCAGGCCCTCACTGAGCAGTATTCTGCATCCAAAGAAGCCACAGCTCTGATACTTACTCCTTTACGAACCAAGTAGAGAGCCAGGTCAGTAGACAGCATCTCAGGGCTCAGAGCCTTCTCCATGTTCTCCTTGTTGATCTGCAGAAAGGGAGGTCAGAGGGAGACATTATCATCAGCTCCTCCCTGGGGACACATGAGCTGACATTGGGGGCCATAGCCATAAGCAAGGGTGAGGCACTGAGGAGCCTTCACCTTAGGACCCCTCTAGAGCTCTTACCTGTGTTACACACAGAATGTGCTCCACAACTTTGATCCATAGTGAGAGGCTTAAGCCTTACCTGGAGGGTAGAAATGACTCCAGTGGCAACCTGGAGCACAGCATTCAGGGTGTCCACTACATCAAAGACAGCCTCCTTGTCCTCCTGCATTAGAATAGGGAGCACTTTCTCAGCACCCTGCACACAAGCAGGGTCTGTGCAAGGAAACGTGCAGGGTGAGGCTGCTCAGGGGCACAAGATGTCTGTGTCTGCCCAAAGAGATGACACAAAAATCTGTTTTACCTGCAGATCCTTGTTGTAGGTGCTTGGAAGCCCTTTGAGAACCATGAGCATAGCAGCCAGCTGTGGAGAGAAAGAAGTGAGGCAGTTAGCTCTGGGAAGGGAAGCCCATTGGTCCAGCAGAGGCTCAGAGCCTAGGCTGGGGGTGTTTGTTTACAGAGAGGTAAGAAGTCAGAGGGCTCCTTCAGCCCTGGTCTGAGCAGTTTCCCCATCCCACTCCTCTCTCTGCCAGGCTCACCCGTCCGAACACACGGCCAGCTTTGCTGCGGATCAGCTCCAGACTGTCAGGGTTCTTCTTCTGAGGCATCAGGCTGCTGCCAGTGCTGCAAGAAAGGTGCATGGAGTGTAAGAGTGAGTGACACCCCAGTCCTGACAGACACAGGTCACACATTGTGCTGACCCAGCCCCCCAGGGGCAACACACAGGTCCCTTCTCCCCAGACACCTGAGTGTTGTTGTGAGCTCAGGGAGGGAGGGCTGAGGTTGTGCTGCCCTGGGAGACAGGAAATCTGTTAGGATTGCAAATCCAGCCAGTCAAGGCAGGGCTTTGGCAGGAATTCCCAACAGAGGAGGAAGTTTGCTCTGCCAGCAGTTGCCAAGGAGGCGTGTGTGCCAAAGACAGACTTGGTTGAATTACAGAATGAAGAATATTCACCCTAAAGCTCCCTTTCTGCAACCCTTTCAATGCTGTGTCAGCGTTGGGCAGCAGGGAGACCTCAACCACTCTTTCATTCTCCCAGGTGAGGATTGCTGGGGACAATTACTCGCCAGTAACCAGAAACCTACCAGTAGGTATCAGAGAGGGTTAGAAAGCCAAACTCGCTGGTACTGTAGATGATAAGATCTTCAGCCATCTTGCTAAGGTGGATCATCAGCAGGGTAGCAACAGAGAGGAATTCCACTGTAGAGAAGGCAGGAAAACAGGAGGTCAAAAAGGTGCTTTTTTGCTTCTCAACGCAGGAAACCCTGACCAGAGCTTTGGAGTTACTTCCTTGTGAGGGATTGGAATCTCCTTGTTAAAAGGAGTTACCTGGAAAAGTGTCAGGGGTCTGCTTCTGAAACAGTGAAAAAATAGTTGTCCTTACCCACAAAGTCTCTCTCACTAACAGCATCCATGCTGTTCAGGCTGATGGAAGCAAAGTCCAGCTCTGTAAGGAAGGTGATGGACAGAGGAGGTCAGGCTTGGCATGACTGGAGCTGGAAAGCAGCAGATTGCTCCAGCATGCAGCTGACTGAGGCTTTGAGTAGTCCCAGCAACAGAAACCTGCTTAAGTGTTACAGTGAGTAACAGTACAGCTAAGTGTACAGTTTTTTATTTGCCCCAAGCAGCCAGTGTGCAGCTGAAGGGGCTCTTCCTGCTCCAACCTCACAGGCACTGCCTGTCTCGTTGCTGTAAAAAGGCTTATGATAGAATGGCTTTGGCTCCAGGACAGTGCATTACGGTGCCACTGGGAGCCACATATCAACACCTCCCTCCCTCCAAGATGTTAAAGTAGTTTTGTGCCTCTCAATCACAAGCAGACACCTACCACTACGCAGAAGCTCTCTATCAATTTCCAGTGGGTTGCCAGCCAGAGCACCACTGCCAGAGGAGAAAGAAACAGAAGTCATGCAAATCCCAGTGAAATCTGAGCTCTAGGAAGCAGGGACGTTACTTCTGAAGACTTTGCAGGACAAAGCAAGGCCCAGTGATTACACAAATAGTTGGCCTTACCTTCCCAAAGGCAAGACATTGATCCTCTTCTTCATTTCTACCAGGCGCTCAGAGTCACGCGTCAGAGCAACAGCATGGCTAGGAAACAGAATGAGAGATGAAGCATGTGAAGTCAAAAATATGTGACTTTCCTTCCCAAGCAGTATGCTGCCACTCCTGGAGCCTGGAATCCACTCTTGGACAGCAGAGATTTGAAATGGAGCCTAGAAACTAAGGCCCTTTGGAGTGGAACAGGTAGCAGGCACAGGGGATTCTCCATGTTACCCCATTATCTAAAGTATAATTATGGCCAAAGGATGGGAGTGCATAGGGTGTGAGACTCCTCTGCCCACTCAGCTATTGAGTCCCATGTTGGTCAGAGTGGCCTCTGAACCTGGGGGATTCCTGTTCCAGTCTGCCAGGTTACCTCTGGTTTGACACTACCCCCAGCTGCCCCCTCAGAGGATGAGAAGTCTTTCCCCAGCATGTGTGAAGAAGGGGAGTTACCTGAGCAAGAAGCTCCATCTGATGGGCTGAGCTTTCTGCAGGTGGGTGTAGCCAGGCAAGATAACATCAATTTCTCTGCATGTGAAAGGAGAGAAAGAGGTGAGCAGCAGCTGTCAGGACAGAGGGCAGGGGCAGGTACACATCAGGGTTTTCTAGCAAGGTCACAAAGAGAACTTCTCTAGCTTGTCTCATGCTGAATTTGATCTCTTGCTCTCTCCCTGTCATCTGCACCCTAAGCACACTGGGTTTGATTCCCTAACCTTCCAGTGTGGTGTGCAGGTCCTAGTGGAAAACTGCTTGGAAGAGTAATCCCTCTGTGGCTGGCAAAGATTCCCCAGTCCACCACCAGTTTGGAGAGTGGTGTGTGAGGAGAGTTAGCCAGGAGTTAACACACCTGAACTTTTCCCATAGGTAGCAACTTGGAGCATGTTAAAAGTCCACATTCCTTCAGATGGACTTGATGCCTCCTCAAGTCTTGTGCTTCATTTGCCAGGGCACACTGGAGGAATAAGGTATCTGTGATGTGAACTGTGTGGAAAGAGGGGCTGTTGTCTTTCCCTGTTCTATCACACATTGCCTCCTGTAACTTCCTCCACAGAAGGCCCTGCAGCTGCCCTGGCTGGTGTCAGCCAAAGAAGGAGCCTGGAAGTCTCCTGCCCCTTCAAGGCCAAGGCTGTGGATATGGAAAAAGACTTACATAGCTGCACGTTCCACCAGGGTCTTAATGAGCTGCAGGAGGTGAGTGGAGATGACAGAGAGGGAATTCTTCATGAACAGCTTCAAGTCAGTCACAACCTGCATGGGGTTGACCACAGTCAGTCAAAGCAGAATAAAAGTAAACCCCTCCTTGTTCCATGTGATGGGAAGGTGCATCTTCCTCTCATCAGTGGTTATTTTGTTGTGGTATTGTCACCATTTCTTGCTCTCCAAGAAGAGAGACAAAGGCCATTCTTGTCCAAAGACTCCTGAAGAGAGATAGGGGAGGAGTAGAAAGGGGGCAAAAAACCTCATTCTGTCCATACCTGATCATTTCTGCTTCTCCCAGTGTGCAGCTTTCCAGCTATGTCTCCAATCAGCTCCTGAGGACAAGAGGAGAATTCCTATCAGCATCTCTTGTATTCTAACCAGGGAGACTCCACATGAGCAGACCTCTGGCCTGCCTGGAAGATACTAGCTCTAGAATCCTGTGAGTAGCCATAGGATCACTTCAGGGCACGGGTAAGTTTGAGCTTTAGGTTTGTATGGTGCCCCTTCCACAAGAGGGGTGTTAGAGATACTTGTTGATGAGCCTGGGGTTTCAGTACCAGAAGGTCCAGAGGAATTTCACAGTGGGACAGAGGCACCTGTACTTAACATCAGGCAGATCTAGCTACAGAGGAACAGGAGCAAGAGGTTAGAGGACCCAAACCTTTAGTCTGCGTTCGTTGGCAGTGTGGATGTCCTCATCACTTTGGGTCACCACAAAAACTCCTTTAGACCACTCCTCAGAGATCTACAAACATCAGCAGAAACACCAGTCAGCCACTACCATTCCCATGAGGTGTGTGGGGCTGTGAGTGTCCCCAGAAAATACCAACATCTGCCATCCCAGTGGAAATCAAAGTGTTAAGTCTCATGTGAGCTCTGGCATTCCTGTTCCTTCAGGCCAAGGCTGGCTGCTTGCTCTATCCCCAGGTTCTGTGCTGTGCTTGGTGGGATTCATCTCTCTGCTGTGATGACCCTGCAGGGTTATGGCTATGGGAGGATTTAAGGATTGCAGTGAGAAAGTGAGCTGCAATGTCAGTGACTGCTTTAGCATTTTCCACAAAGATGTTCCTATACAAACACTGTATAGAGTCCCCATTGTTCATGGTGGGTGAGCAACAACAATGGATATTTTAACAAATTGCTTACTGCAGGCTTCTCTTCACCCCTATACAATGCTGTGCATTGCTTCCTATTTACTCAGAGCCAGACTCAAAGGGATCCCAAGTGCCAGCAGAAAAAGAATATTCCTGATTCATACTGCAGCAGTTCCTGGTGCATGTTGAGTCTGAAGGGGATGGGTGGGCAGGTGACACTGAGCACACCTCGCTGAGGCACTCTGGCTTCTGTGATGAGTGTTGGCAGTGTGCACACCAGAGTTTCAGGCTGGCACTAGGGGCTTGTCAGCTGGTTCAAATCCTACTGTGAGCCAGGTTTTGGTGCCTTTAGTGGGATGCAATCTGAGCACCAATCCCCTGCCCTGATGCAACCAAGTGTATCAAGGACAACTCATGGAGGCGACTTCAGATGCCATTTTTTACAGCACACATGAGGGATGTGAGGAGATAAATACCTTTTCCAGGCCACTCAGGATCTTCTCCAGCTCACTTTTAGATAGGATCCCAACCTTCTCCAAGGCTTTGGCATAAGCCATGCTCCCCTGGATATCGACTTCAGCCAGTCTCTGGTCAAAGGTAATGGAAGCACTGAGCATCTCCATGACTGGATCTGTGCTTCCAACAAACCTTCCTCCCATCATTTTTTCCCCCTGCAAGTAAAGAAGAGGCATGTTCAAAAGACTTACGGATATATCCCTTAAAAATCAGTTAATGTCCATCCCACTTCTTGCCCAAATGAAAATGAGGACATGCTTAGGAATGTATTTTCAGTGCTGTACCATTGACCAGAAAAGTTCTGGACTTTAGGACTTTTGGCAAAGAATTCTGAATATGGACAACATGTCTCTGTCACTAGAATTTAGCCCTTGATGTCTCAGATCTGGCTCAGGAATCCTCCAGAATACTATATTCCTGTAGGTCTCTGGAGGAAGTATGTACTGTCTGTGAGAACAAGTATAAGGGCATGGTGCAAGACCAGCATGGATCTCTTAAGGCAGCTGCTGATCACTGATAGTATCCTGACTTTGATAGTATCCTGACAGGGACAACAAGTCAGGGAGTCAGGGATATAGTGAAAGCTACTATTGACTGTTACTTGAAATAATATTTAAAAAATAACCCTCCACTGTTTTAGGGAGACTATAAGAAAATATTTGGTTAGTAAAGAGCACAAGTAACATCCTCTAAAACACTCCTCTAACTATGAAGTGTCTGAAGTTACTGTCTGAAGCATGTCCAGAGTCATAGAATCATAGAATGCCTTAGGTTGGAAGGGATCATCTGCTCCCAGGATGTTTTTGCAAGCTTTGACATTAAACTGGCAGAAAAATAATTAAGGTGGAGACTCCAGAAAGAGAGGGCTGAGGCCTTTTCAGTATCACAAATATTCAGGTAAAATGAAAAGGAAAGAAAAAAAAAAACAAAACCCAGGGCCCCAAACTTCCCTCCTCAATACCTACTCAAGGTGTCTGGGCTGCTGGGACCAGCTGCCTGGCTACCATGGACAGCGGGTGGCTACAGGAACCGGGACCGGGACCTGGGACCCAAACCACCTTCTCCCCAGCCACTAGTGGCACCATGTGTCTCCGAGGAGAGCAGGAGAGAGCCTGCAGAGGCCCGGGTGGCTGGAGATGTATTTTTGAGGGCAGGTTTGTCCAGAGGAACTGAACTGGGGTTGATGAAGTTTTGCAGCTCCTTGCTGGGAAAGCCAGGGGTGAGTGGCAGAGGGGATGGGATGTGAAGTCAGTGCTGGGAGCCAAGTGCTTGGATGGGGGTGAGGTATCTAAGCATATTTTGAGGTATCCAAATAAATCTTTGAAGGGCCTTCACTACTGCGGGTTTTCACCAGAATCAGAGGTGGGTTGTCAGGAATATTACAACACGTGTGTTTGTTGTCCCCTTCTCCATTTAAACCCCAGGAAAACTAATGAAGTAGAGAGAAGCACCCAAAGAAGCACAGCAGGTTGTGGTACTGGGGTTAAAACACAGCTGAGTTTATGTTTGCCAGAGCACCCCGAGACCACCCCACCGGAGAAGCAAAGTTCCCCCTCACCTCAGCTGCCATTTCAGGTGATGTTTTTGCTCGTGTGCGTGGCGATCCCAGGAACTGCTGCAACCTGTGGAACAGCGAGGTGAGACTCAGCCCCAGTACCTGACTGGGTCCCCAGTCCTGGAGGGGGTTCTGCTGCCTGCCCAGCCCCACTCACCTCTCTGCAGTGCAGCCCCAGCTGCTCTCTGCCTGCTCCTGGCTTTTACACGCCTCGCAGGGGGCTGGCAGCTCGTTCCGCCCCAGCGGGGCGGAGTGTCCCCAGGACCAGCCCTGCTTCAGTCACCCCCAGCCCCCTTCGCCCTTCCCACCCTTCTTCTGCCTTCCACCCCTGCTTGGCCAGCACACGATGAGCGAGTCAGGGAGAGAAGTATTTGGAGAGAGGGTTGCTGCAAAGAGGAGGGTTGGGAGAGATGCTCTCATGTTGCCTGTTACTGATGTTGTTGATGTGGTTTTAAGCAAGTGCTCCCGTAGTTCCAGTGGGTCTTTTATATGATTTCCCTGACAGGTCAGCTCCTTTTCTGGGAATACCCTTGTATTAAAAGAGCTGCATCACTGTGTGTCATACCCCTCTGTTGAGTAGTCCTTGATATGGATATAACTGACACACTCAGTTATTTAACCCAATGATGGGTCATCGTTGCTCTGTCCATTGCTACCCCAGCAAACACAAAAGAATCAAATGGATGGGAGGTAGTTACACTCTCCTTTTTCATGTGGCTGAGACTTTCCAGCCCATTTGTAAGGATGCTGCAGCTCCAGCTATGGGACTTCCCTGCTGTCAGCAGCTGCTGCAGGGGGTCACTCTTGCCAAGAGGCTCCTGTGAGCCACAGACTGCAGCTGTGGGGTGTGAAGCTGTGCCCTGCAGCCTTGGGAAATTGCCTGTACCTTGAACTCATCGACCCCTAAATATTATGGAAGTAGAGAACTGATTTAAAATACCAGAGCTTTGGGAGCAGCAACTCACAAAGCTACAGCTCAGCACCAATTTCTCATTTCTTCAGCTGCTCCACAGAAAGCCAGCTGCTTGCTAATTCACCTTACTAACTGGGTTATTACAGTATAATATTTTTCTGTCTTCATGGTCTAAACTTTTCACAGAGTTCAGGAAACATACCCCAGCTTTCTCATCCATTTTCTCTCTGTTCTGCAGCTTACTGCCTTTTCTTTTCTACACTAGGACATCTACACTGGGCAACAGTGCTTGATTGTTTTGAAATCATGTTCCTCCCTGGTCTGAAATCCCTCATTTTTACCACTTTTCCTGTCTTTTTCACCCTTGAGGAATATCCTTCACCTTACTTGGGGCTTTGACCAGAGATTGCTGACATGTAGGGAAGATGGTAAGCACTGAATTTATAACCAGAGTGAATCTATGTGAGTAAGATCTAATTAGTCTGTGTCTCATATTACATGTGGCAAGGACTCATGCTTTCACATGTGGTCTGTCATCAGTATCTCTGTGTGTTTAGCAAACTTCACAGGGATTTATTTGCTTGTAGTATGCTGTGCTGCCTAACTCCTGTCCCAGTTTGTAGCTGGGAGATTACTGATTCTCTCCATTCCCATTTTTAGATTAAGCAGGCAATAACTACCCTTTCTATATAACAAGCAATGTAGAATACAGAATATTTTTATAATAAAAATGGAAGTGAAACTGTGAATCCAAAAAGTCAGCAAAATAAAAATGAACATTGAAGAAATAGGATTTGTTACAGTTGCTTGGAGCTGGAGAGTTGAACTGGTTATTTTTTGAGGGGAACAGTGAAATAGCTTTGCAAAAAAGGTTTTTAAATTCACAATGAAATATATTATCTTCATTACTATCTTTTCTATTTGTTCTTTTTTTTTTTCTTCCTGGCCTTTCCACTTCCTGTCATTTTCTTCCAATACTTTATTTGCTTAGTGAATGAGAAAGGTCAACCCCCAAAGTCCCCATCCTAGAGCTAAATACCAAGAAAGGTCTGAGGGAAAGGTCTTCCACATATTTCCCCTTCTGGCAGAGCAAATGGCACATCACTTACACATAAATGTTCCCTGCTACACTCTTTTTCAAGCTGTTGGTGGTACTAAAGAGTAGATTGGCAGTTTTTGCAGCACGGGGAAGTGTAGTTATTTTAATTTTAATGTATTAATATATATTTTTGTTGGAAGAATGCAATACTTGGGGAGTTCAGCTCTGAAGGAGTCCTTCATGGGTTTCTAGATACACATTTTTGTAGAAATAGGACTTATTTCTGTAACTGCATCCAGCGAGCCAAAAGAATGGCATAAACTGCTACAGTGAACCTTGTTTAAAACCATTATTTTTTAACTGTCGTTTTGGTTCAGAAAAAGAAGAAAGCTCTATGGGCTGAAAGTGCTGGTCAAACACCCTGTCAGCGAGACTGATGCAAAGCAGATCTGACATTTTTTATTAAAAAAAACCACAACAACTTTGTTTAATGAATTTTGAATGTAAAAGAAAAAAAAAAAAAAGGCACTATAGGGTGATCAGCAAAATGCTGAATACAGTAAACATCTTTCATGACAAAGAATACAAATACCCTGCAGATCTGCTTTCAATAGCAATTACTAGACCCCTGCTTTCAATAGTTAATACCGAGGCCCCTCTCTCACCAAGCCTTAGTGGTAACAATCACAAGCCACTGCCTAAAATGTTGACATGCTAAGCACATTTAGAAAAACCTATGTCTGCATTCCCTATGGATGGTGTAGCATAACTGTCTGACACCTAAAGGGCATCAGTTAAAACCAAAGTGAGCTGAGCTCAATCATCTCCTAAAAAGTTGTACGTAATGGTAACTCTAGCTATTTCCCATCTCCTTTGCATGATATTAACAAATCTATAGCTGGTCTGTGTAAGTATTTGCACCTTAGCAGGCTATATGTCTATATTAGAAAATATTTTGGAAGAATATCTCTATTAGAACAACAACAAAAAAGCAGCTGTTGAGAGAGGCATTTGTATTATGCTTGTTTATTCCAGCTGCTGGGATCAGGCATCATCATCATGAGTTGTAATAAAAGTATATTGGCAAAGGTCTGGAATGAAACTTTTGGAGAAGCAGTGAAAATAAAGCTGATAAGTTGATGCTGGGGGAGAGATATAAGGAGGAAATGCAAAGGAGAAACAAACTTAATACGCTGAATATTCTGAACTTGTATCTAAAGAGAGGGATGAGAGGCAGGGAAGAATTAGTAGATTTCTGGAACAAAATTCTGAAATTTGATAGTCCAGAAATACCATGTTTTCAAATGAAAGCTGACATCCTTTCCCTTTTTTTCTCCCCTGTAGATTGTCTGGGAGCTGGTGTACAGGCAGTTCCATATGCAGGATTTGAGGCATAGCAGAGAAGCTATAGAGCATTGGCTGTGCTGATTTTGGCCAACTTGCAAGGTCAGTTAATCCTGCCATGAAAAAGAACTGCATCCATTACATCCTGTCCACTGAGTCAGACCAGTGGCTTGTTGTCTGCAGTTTCAGGACCTTTTTCCTGGCTCTTTTTTCCATAGTACTCCATGAGAAATGATTACAGAGAATAAATTAATTTCTTTCTGTACTACAATCTCTGTCCACCCATCTACTGCAACTTTTTTAGGGGTCTTAAATTGAAAAGGGCTGAGAATGCTTTGCAGTAGGCTTCTAAATTCTAAAAACTATATCCCTGACTGATGCTTTTTTTCTCCTGCAGAAGGCTATCCGAGGGTCAGTGACCAGCATCTGCCTTAAAAGAGAGGTGGGTGCTGGCCTTCTACCATGTGCCCTGACAATTTTCCTTGCTGTAGCCAGTGGGGATTTTCAGCTATTTGCACTCAATGAAGTGTCTTCAGTTTTTTCTGATAACGAAAAGGGCACTTAAAAAATATAATACGAGTAGGTTAAAGGGGAAAGAACCTCACTGCTGGCAGGAAAACCTGACGATGGTGAACTTGAGCAGATACATGCATGGTGCTTTAAAAGACGATAGGGCATAACTAGATCAGCCTTGCAGTTTTCCGTTTGCACGTGACTGGAGACGGAATTTCCGTGGATCGATACCGTTTTCCTCTTGCTATGTTTAACAATGGCTCATTAGCAAAATCAGAAATTTCGGTGTTTTCTACCGTTCCGACGGGAGTAGCTACATCCCAGTGGGCGGGAAACCTGTCAATATGACGAGCATTGGTGGTTCAGTGGTAGAATTCTCGCCTGCCACGCGGGAGGCCCGGGTTCGATTCCCGGCCAATGCAGTCGCTCCTTTTGCTTCTTCTTTTTCCCCTTCCGTTTTATTCCACCTTCCTTTTCCGCTTCCGTCCTGGACGCCAAAACCTCCTTGAGTTCAACACCCGCCTACCCCCCCTGCTCCTTTCTCTCCGTCGCCGGGCGGGCTGCGGGTGTGTGTGTGAGGGGAACTTCCGCGGCGAGGACGGCGGTCGGGGGCGGACAAGATGGAGGTGTAAGGACCGGCGGGAGTGGCTGCTCTGGGGCGTGGGGGGTACATAGGGGCCTGGCTGTGGTGTGGGGGGCATATAGGGGCCTGGCTGTAGTTTGGGGAGTATATAGGGACCTCCCTGTGGTGTGGGGGGGGTCTATAGGGGCCTCTCTGTGGTGTGGGGGTTATACTGGGCCTTTAACACCCCTGTATCCTGCAGTGTGTTCTGGTATTTTAAGGAAAAACTGAGGGGGGTTGTGTTTCCTTTCAAAAATCTTGCCGAAGCATCTGTTGGGGTGAAAGGCGTGGTAGCTCTGCTTTGTGTCCCCATCTCCTCTCTGCCCTCCTGTGCCCTCATGCCCCTTTCTCTGTTTTGCCCTGGGAGAGGGGAAACTGCAGCGTCTGGGAGAGCTCTTCCTGTCAGCCTCAGGTAGATGACTTGCTGTAGGAGCTGAATGTGCTGGAAAAGGAAAAAAAAAACCTCATGGATGTGCTCCAGAAATTGCAAATACAAGAGGCAGGTCAAAATTTTGGCTAATTCAGTGCAGTTACATCAGCCAGCTCCCAGGTTGCTGTCCCAAGCAGTAAGATTTGTTGCTCTCTTACACTCATGGCACTGTGTATTTCTGTCTTGCTAGCATCACCTTGGCATGAAACAATAGAATTTGACCTATTTTGATGCTCAGCAACTCACTCTTCCGAGTTCTGTGGAGCATGTTACATTGAGTAGTTATATATGTGTACATGGCACTGGTTTCTAAAGAGTAGGGGCATGGAGGTTGCAAGTCCTGTGGGATTTATGTCAGCATCTACCAAAACCAGCTGAGCTTTTACAGTTGATTTTATCCATTTTCATTAAATCTTCTGTACTATTACAATTAAATCTTTTATACCTAAAATTAAAAAGGAGATAACAAGTAAGAAACATCCATTGAAATATGGGTTTGTATTATATTTGCCTTAACATTAGCAGCAGCCTGCAGGGATAGGACCTGTTCTTGCTGCTGTGTACTGAAAAATGCTGTGAACACGTGCAGAGATTGAAAGTCCCTGTTGCATGTCAAGAAATATAGGATTTGGTTTAAATATACACCATCTTTTAATCAGTAGATTTAAAAACATGAAGCGCCAATGATATTTTTAGAGATGTGGTGCTGCACACTGAGGCACTTTTTAAATACTATAGGCAGACCTTCTCAATAGTATTTTGTTTTGGACTAATTGGGACAAATGTGACCTGTTTAAAGATTCTAAAAAATGTTTATACATTTGGAGTTGATGTGAGATTTCTTTCAATTTTGTTTAAGTCATAATCAGGCTAATATTGACTTATTGATGAAAAAAAATCAAGCTAACGATTTTAGAATATGCATCAGAATTAATGTATAATTTCTCGTTTTCAGAATGTGAAACTGACAGTTGACTAATGAGAGTTAGGACTGAAGAAAATTTAATTTCTACTTTGGAAGTTCTGTAAAAGTATGGCCTTGTTTATCAGTTTGTAGTTCTGGTATGTCAGCACAACGAAAATTGTTGGAGATTTGAGACTGACTCATTTGTTATCTATTATTAGAAGAAAACAAAAGGTGTTTTCCTGAATGACAGAGTTTTAGAACTAGAAAGGAAGCAGTTGTCTTAAATAGTTAAACATCAGATAGATTTTACAAACTCATTTGCAGAGTAATGTATTTACTCTATAGGCCCCTTTCACTTATTTAGCAGAATAATTCCCTATAGAATTCTTCTGTAGCATTATTATTTCTAACAAAGAGCATCTTTGATCTATAGGGATTTCTGTAGTGACAGCCTGAATGCAAACATTCTGAAGAATTGCATTAACCTAACAAAAGCTATATGGTTTGTA
Organism: Florisuga fusca; assembly: GCA_038090715.1. Classification (NCBI taxonomy): domain Eukaryota; kingdom Metazoa; phylum Chordata; class Aves; order Apodiformes; family Trochilidae; genus Florisuga; species Florisuga fusca. The sequence goes on from JAAWXA010000036.1 coordinate 1,789,480, forward strand.
AAACATGAATGAAAACTAATGCATGTGTGAGCTCCCTGGCTGAAGTTTCGCTCGAGTCAGCAAAATGGAAGCTGAAGTTCATCTCAGCATATTTTAGAAGGTCCTTTTCATTTAAAAACAATGATAGAACCTGTGGAAGTTTGTGGATGAATTTAATTTGTTTGAAAGTGATGAACGTGACAGATCTATTCAAACAGTTGATGGTGGTTAACAATACATTGTGCCTTTTTTTTCTTTGTTTTTTTTTGTTTGGTGGGTTTTTTTTTTTCCATAAACTGCTACACAGACCTGAGAAAGGCCTTTTTTTGCTTTTGTATGGAAACTTTCTGTTGTGGCTACTGACTGCTCAGCAGAATGATGTGTTTTTTTTTTTTTTTTTTTTTTTTTAGTTAAAAAATATAACATTACAGCCTCTCATAGTAACAGAGGCATGATTAATCTAAATATGCATGTGATTCCAAGAGAGTATATCTAGCCTACCAGTGGTGGATAATGATTTGGGCTTCAATGGGACAGAATTATCAGGGAAGTGTTTGGCAGGTGGAAAACAGGAAGCTCTCAGCCTTGCCCTGCTAGTAAAGGAGTAGGCACATAAAAATTCAAGAAATAAATTCAGTGGAAGTGCAATAAGTTTTTTTTTTTCCCCTTGGTTCCATATGTGTAAATTTTTCACCATTTCTATGTCTATACACACACAAATGCACATTGTGCATGAATAGTCATTGTATTTTCTTTTTCTTTGCTCCTGACAAATAAATGGTGTGTGTGATCATCATGACTTTTCCTGCTACTCTGTATACAAATAAAACCTGAGGCCTTTTTCTCTAAGGGAGAAGTAAGGAAATTTGGCTTCAGTTCATGAACTTGAGTGAACAAGAGTGTGGCTGAATAAAAAGATTTTGTCAGGTAAATATATCATGATGGCAAATTCTGCAAAATATACTGTATGTTTATGTAGTCTTTTTCTAACAATAAAATATTTCCCAGAGGTGGCAACAGCTTGGTAACTGTAAAATTGTGAAAAAGAGATTTCTTGGGGATTTTTTATACTGGCTGTTCCTGCAGAATTTGCATAACTCAACAAAGAGTTTTAGACAGTTTCATGTGGAACATAAATTAATTGTTTCAATTTTTCTTTTTAGAAAAGATGCAAATGCAGCATTGCTAAGCAACTTTGAGGTAAGTTTCTCAGTGTCCTGATTTTAAACCAGTGGTTTAAAAGTGTAATCAGTCACTTTGTACTTCTGTGGAAGTTGAACATTGGCACTGGCAATCAGCAAGTCCTGTGTGTGTGATTTTCAGCTTCTGATTTTAATTTGCTGATCTGAGATGTGTTACTCAGGCTAAACACTCCTAGAAGCCAGTGATGGATCTTGGTCTGGTGTCATGGGAAGGCCACTGTGCCCTATCATAGTGACCAATTGGCACATAAATAACATATTAAAAAATATTTTTTGTATAAAAAAGTTCTGAGTCATTTTCCTCTCTCCTGACATGAAGAGGTTTCAGTACTTTGTGATTTTTTTGGGTGGTTTTAATAACCAAATTGCTTAGTTTATATTGCCTTATTGCTGAAGCTTGACAGTTGCACAGCTGTTTCATCCTATTCCGAAATAAATCTTGAAATGTTTTATCTTGAGCTTCATCTGTAAGCAGCAGGCAACCATCTGGTGACTGTTAGAAGGGCTTTAATGAGGTGCTTGGAAACAACTGTCTTGCCTAAGAAACAGATGCTATGTCAGCTGAACCAGTACTAAGTATGTGTTTGTTAAAAACATGTACTATTGCAGCACAGAAAATAGCAAGTATTTCAAAGATGATTTATTGCAAAATCACCTCTGCTTCCTTCTCCTCCATTTGCTGGGATATTGCTGGAAATGAGGTGTTACTGCCTGCTGAGGTTGAAGCAGGGGTGTCAGCCACACTATGTAAAATCTGTGTCCTAAAGGTGTGGGCCAGAACAGGGAGAATTGCAGAATCCATTCTTCATGCTCTTCACTCAGAACTTTCTTCAGCAGAATCTTTATGTTGATGAATGTACTGTGTGTGTTGGAAAAGAGCAAAAGGAAGTGGAAAATTAAGTTAGTGATGAGAGTGTGTATTTCTCAGTTCCCTTTCACAGCAGTTGCCACGCATGCAGCTTTTCCATTCTTTGCAGGAAGGGATTTGCAGTGTCTGCAGCTCCAGGCTTTCAGGGCATGGCTTTTTACTGCTCTTCAAAGTACTGACTCCCCTAAAACTACTGATCTCTTTCTGTTTGCTCCTGTTTTCAGACTGGCATAGCTAACATACTCCTTACTGAGGCACCATTTTGCACAGAAAATGGTGCTTGAAAGGAGTATTCAGGACTGACATGTTGTGTGTTCCATGCCTACATTTCTTCTGTGAGTTTGGAGTTGTCATTTTGTGTTTTGTTATCACTGGATACATTTTCTTCAAATATTTATTGGATAGAAGTTCGTAGGTTGAGGTTTGTCTCTCAAGTCAGGATTGAAAGTGTTCCTTTTTCAGAGAAGATGCAATATAAAGTAATGGCAGGATATCTGGCTGGTTATGTTCTTATGTCTCACTGTCTAGAAATGCTGTGTTCTTATTTCTATGCACTTCTCAGTTTATAATGCCCCCGAGTCTGGATATTGAATGAAACTTAGCTGAAAATTAGGGGATAAACAGTAAGAAGTGATCTGTTACTTTGCTGTGGTTATTGTCTCTGGATATATTGTAAAGCCTGAAGCAAAACATCTGCAGAAATTTCAACCTAATGTAATTTAATATGGGAATAAAAGAGTAATTGTGTTGCTGTCTCAACAGCTTGCTGCACATCTAGCTATCATGAATAAAGATGTTGCAGTGTTGCAACAAACTTGACAATGCACCATTGCAAAATCAAAATGTTTTCCTTGCTTTCAGACTTACCCTCTGAACCTCATTCCTACATTAATATTCACTGCATCATAAACATGAAGACAACTGTTTTACATTCTTTTCAAGAATGTCTGCTTGTGTTACAGTGTTGTGATTAAACAGGGAGCTAATTTGATCTTTGTGGCTTAACATACTGTAACAGCATAGTGGTCACTGTACTGTTTACTAGTATGAGTAACTCCACTGGAATTTACAATAGGATCACTAATCTCAGGAGCATCTATAGGTGAAGCCTTTGTTTAGTTGGTTCCTGGCATTGCAGCACTTGTAGGGTTTACTATTTTTCACAGATAATGTAAAATTGCATATATGTGAGACAAGACATATACCTATTGTAATATCATAGGGACATCTGTCATAACACATCCTGTAGGGCCATAAACTTGGGTGACATTTGGCTTCAAGCATCACTCGTAGTGAAATGGAAACTCTGTGCCAGTACAGCAAGGTATGATCCAACTCTGCTCAGTACTTAGATACACAAGTAAGATAGATTCATCCTGTCAGCTTCTCCTTTGGGGCTCTTGGATAACATTTAGGAAGTGCTGAAAATCTGTTTAAAATAGTCACAGTTTTGAAAAAAACAATTTACATTCCTGTTCATCATTCTGGTGCCAAAATGTTTTTCATTTTATTGCTGGTACATTTACCAACCAGTCATGCTTTTTTGTTGTTGATTGGTTGACAGGATTTTGTGTTGCTCATATGTGTCTTCCTGCTGTAATATTTTGAGCTAAAATACTCTCATATGCTCTAAACCACTTGTTTTTTTTCCCCCAGGTCTTCCAGTTACTTACTGATCTTAAGCAGCAGCGCAAAGAAAGTGGGAAAAACAAGCAAAGCTCTGGTCAGCAGAATCTGAACACAATTATGTATGAAGTGAGTAGCACTGTGAAATTCCCTTGCAAATTAGCACAGGCTGGAATAATTCACATCCTTAGGTCTGTATATTAATGTATGTGTATTAATAATTTTGTGTCATATTTAATTCTATTAAAAACCATTTTTTTTCCCACTTTTCTGTGGTCATTTTATTCAGGTTGTAGGCTAACAGCACAACCAGGGCAGAAGCATGCAGCTACTCTTATTAAAATCTATCATTATAAGAATAAAACACCCCTTGTATTTTAACAGTTTAGGTTTGTGGTTTTTGGTTTTTGTTTTTTTTTAAATTCCAAATATTTTATCCTTTTAAGATCCAGGGCAGAACTTGCTGTCATCTGGTGAATTGATGATACCACCTAATCATGGTTTCAAAGCTGAGGTACAGGTATTTTTTTATGTACAGAATTAAACTAATAATTTCCAACTAAAATAGATTTTTTTTTTAATCAAAAGAGCAAAATAGAGGCCACTTGAATGACAAAATCACATGTACAGGTAGCAACATCTGTTGGATGCCAGACTGATTATAAATGTTCAATTTATTGCTGAGAACTTTTTTTTTTTAAATATCTCAACTTAGCAACTTCCTAACAGACTTGCAGTATGACCCATTGTGTCCATGTCAAAGAGCTGTGTGAGCAGCACCATGAGTGGCAGTGCTCTGAAAGCAGTTTGCCTTGCTTGCATGAGTAACTCTGTTGAGCAGTGAAACTACTCGTGTGAATAAGGTTTGGCCTGGGCTTTGTTTTTGTTTTAGTTCTGTATGGAGTATACAGAGTTGTAATTCCTAAACCTCTTTTTCAACAAAATAGGGGCTTACAAAAAATCTAATTTAAATCTTCCTGGAGACTAACAGTCTCCACCTGTACCTCTTTAAAACAGCTGAGAAAGGTCCTGTAAGTGTGTTTTGTCAAAATACACCTTAAAGCTTTAATTGCCTTGGTATATTTGTATATGTTAAATACCTATAGGATGCTCATTTTTGTCCATGGAGTGGAGCTTGTGTAAAGTCTAGGTTTCTACTCTGTATTTGACTGAAATAACACCATAACTTGATCTCACAGGATTCTGTTCATTCATGCTGAGTATGTCTTCAAGAGCTGAGCAGGCTTGTATCCACTGGTACTGAAATAACTGGATGAAGCTTGCTCAACTAGAGCTGTTTGGCTGTATGTTGAAATCGTTGAAAAAGCCTAAAATGGAAAAAAGTTATTTAATTATTGAATGATCTTGTTACACAATAATGTGATGATTTCATTTCAGTCATTATTGGTGTAAAATGACTCCTTTTTATCTGAAAAGATCAGGACAGGACTCAGAAAAGGGAGGGTTATCTTAACACTTCATTGTGCTTTTAAATTTATTTCTCAGTAGTCCAATGTCCATCTGACTTTTCAAATATGAATACTCAGTTTAAAGATTTTCTGATTAAGAAACTTTGTGGGGGTTTATTATTATTATAGATAATCAGTGCATGCAGTGTCCTGCCCCACACATCTCTGTATTTGCAATTCATTTAGTGCATCAAATGTCTCACACAAACAGCAGGTGTTTTTTCAGGGAACTTGCTTCTTTCCTGTACTCTTCAATGTGTGACTTTTCCCTTTGAACAGATGAATGGCTCTCCAAAGCCTCAGGAATAGTCAAAGCTGTAAGTCTCACCTGGTTGTGTAAAGAGCTGGTTGGGTCATGTCTTTACAGAATGGATTCATTGGGGCTTTCTGAATAAGTTCTAATGTAATTTCCACAGATAATTTCCTACATAATGTAGTTACATATTGCCTGTTTCTTACTCCCTCAGGAAATATCAGTATAGTCTTACTGAAGACAGAAAAATGTGAGTGGTTTGTCATCTTGGCAGCACTCCCCACTGTTAAAAAAAAAAGGAAAAACTGAATTGACTGAATACACAACTGGTAAAGCAACTCCTGACTGGAATAATGTATCCTTTCCTTCTTTTCCTTTGCAGACACTGAAGTACATTTCAAAAACACCGTGTAGGTACCAAAGTCCTGAGACTGTGAGAGATTTCCTCATAGCAATGAAAGGCCACAAGTTGACCAAGTGAGTTGAAATGTGCCTTTGAGTACAGGTATAGACTCATAGAAATGTTAAAAAGCTGATCCCTGTGTACAGTATGATAATCTGTCTGGTTTTAATGAATGAAGTTTTCTGTTAAGCTGGGAACCCAAACTGTTACAGATCATCCCTCAGGGTATCCCTTATTGGCATTTAGCAGACTAAGATTTTAATCTTTTTGTGCTGTTTCTTCACTGATATTTATGTCCCCTAGGATTTCCAAGATGTACATTTCAGTTACCTGAATATTGTGTCAATCAGCCTTTTTCCTCTCCTCACAGTAAAGCTGAACCTGATGTTCATTCCTCTTTTGGGAAATCTTGCATAGAAAATACAGGCTTTCCTTCACAGTTACAAGAAGACTCAAATGGCATTTTTCTTCTTTGGCAGTGTGTGAATGCTTGCTCATGGTGCTTGAAATGTGTAGTTCTCTTGAACCTCTCTTCAGAGTGTGAGTGAAGCCTGTTGTAGATAGACCCAAAAAAAGTCAAATCAGTTGGCTGCTTGCTTGGTAGCTCTTATCAGTCATCTGGTTTTTAAAGCAGAAAGAACAAAGATTTAATTGTTTCTAAATGGCTTCTTTTCCACCACAGAGGAGCAGTTTGGGTTCTATAGACACTGACTGCATTTTTCATCCTTGCTGGAAGGACACCCAGGGAGTCCATGCTCTGGGAAGGAGTCTCTCTGCTTGTGTCACAGAGAAGTGCAAAGTGAGAGCATCTAGAAAGTACAGTGCCACGAGGCATTTTTTACACTCTCCAAAGCACAGTGATTTGAGTAGAAAGCAGACTGTCACCTATTTTGTTGCCTTTCAGTGCCCCCTCTCTGCAGTTATGCTCACATCCAGAATACCAGCAGCTCTGATCACAGTATTGCTGTCACTGCAGACCCAGGGGTGCTTCTACTTGGCAGCTTTGTCATGGGTATTGTCACTGTGCTTGTAATGCTTTCTTTTGTAGAACTGAAGTTGCCAGGTCAGCATGTCAGTGTTTAGTCCTCCAGGAGCCCATTTTACATAGCAGGATCCTAATTTATGTAGTGGGCATGGCATCTTAATTATTTTCTGACATGGAGGTATTGAAGCATGGAGAAAATGCTTGTTTACTCTAAAGAGCTGATAGCATAGAAATGAAAGAAAGAACCCTAAAACTGGCAGCAAACTTTCTTGAGCAAGTAATGTGAAACAGTCATCCTGTTTGAGGTGAAATAAGCTTTCTAGCTCTGTATAGGGCAGCAGTTTAGGAAAGTAGCACAGCAAAAATCCAGTGGGAATTAAAAAGGCAAATTGAATAAGTTAGGTACAAGAGTCCCATTAAAAGTCAAAGGTGGTTTCATTTTTTGGTTGCTTTTGGTTTTGTTATTTTAAAGCTCATTTCTAAATTTCTTTCTTGTAGAATTTGACCAGAACCTCAGGATTAACTCTTACAAAAAGGCAGGGGAGAGATACTACCACATTAAGTACCTCACCCAAATCTTCTCCCATGTATGGGGTTTGCACAAGTGAAATACTAAATGAAGTTGGACCACTATGCAGAAAATTGTAGCTACAAAATCCCCCAGTCTCCCATAGTGTTTAGCTGTTTTGCACAATATCTACCTAAATATTCACCTTCCTATGCCTACTTGTTCTGTTAGCACTGCTGCAAAAGTTGAAATGGTTACAAGCTTTAAATTAGCATTTTTTAACGATTTTTTAAAAAATAAATGCTTGGAAGTGCCTTTGGTTTTAGGTGTCATGCTCTCTGTCCTTGTTTTCTGAATCAGTCTGGAAGGTAAGCAAGAGAATTATTCCCAAGTCACTTCCTTCTGCATAATGGCAGAAAGATAGGAGGTGAAGAGCCAGCCACTAATTTAGGTTACACATTTACTGCATTTATGGCTTATCAGGACTCAGATTGGACTGTGAAACCTTAGTTTCTTGAGCACTCTGTACAACTTTTACTTTTTTAATGTCATCTGGTACAGAACTTACCAGCTTTGCATTTGCCACGTACTTTACAAAATAAGAAACAGAAATGTTTAGTGTGATCCTGGCACCATTTCTTTCTTTTAATCTTTTCCATTCAGACATTTCAATCTAGAAGTACCCGAGCCCATCTGGCAGCCTCTGCACACCAAAACACAGCAAGCATATGGTGTGCAATTACTGTAGAATGCACTTTATGTTAAACTGCTTAAAATCATAATGACACCAAGGACATTTTGAACTACCCTTTGGTTCATAACCAAGGTCATTTCAACACTGCTCTGTTGTTAAATAAATGAAAAACTAAAAGATTTAATCATTTCCATTCTGTGAGATTTTGTTCCAGTTATTTGAGTGAGAGCTTTCTTCCCCTTTGAGAGGAAAGAACCTGCAGTGTTTGCTCTCCAGGGCCTTGCTTACATGATCGTGCTGTAATGACCTTTCCTCCCACAGAGAGTAATGAATCCCAGAGTCTGTCTTTGCTTCTTCCTTTCTGGGTAAGGCATTCAAAGATGTTCTCTCTCCCCTAATCTCTTAGGTGGTCTCTGCTGGTAACAGTTTTCTGGAGGCAGCTGATTCAATTTAAGATAAATGTTAGTTGGTTCCTGTCCCCACTGAGGACACAGCAGAATTTTCTGTTTTTTCATTGTGAGAGGGGTGTATAAGCTGGTTAAAAGGCATGACTGGTCAGTAACATCCCATCCTATGAGGAAGCTTTGCCTTCCTTTTAAATTCCTTCTTATGACTCTGCTTCTAACCAAGGAAGAAACAAGCAGTGTGCTTGTGCTGTTAATTAGACTCAGCAATCTCTTTTCTAATATAACGACTTCAGGGCTTTGAATCCAGGAAGGGCTTAAAATTACATCTAAAAACCAGGAGGGTACCTAAGGTGGTGACTGCCTTTCCCCACGGAGCATGTTATTGCAGCTCTCAAGCACTAGGCTGTGCCATTGTATGTGGGAATTTCAAGGACAGACCAGAACACCATCCAGAGAAGCACCAGGAATTGAGGCACATTTCTTTAAAGACCAGAGCTTTTCATCAAGTGAATTGTCATTTTCCCTGCCCTCACTCGACAAACCTACAAAAATTAACCATGCAGAATGCATTGCTCATCAGGCTACATGTGATGTCCTGAAACATTCTGGTCCCAGTTAGGGAGCTGGTAGTGGTGTGCTGGGAACTGGTGCAGTTCCTCTAATATCACCTTGAATCTTTCATTTCTCTTATTGATGGTATTTTCTACTCAAAACACACATCTTTTCTGCTGATAGCCATCTATTTTGTGATGGGTTTTTCCCACTAGTGTTACAGGCAAAAAAAAAAAAATCCTAAAAGGCAAATTTTAAAAATAAATACTTGTGTGTACAAGCAACTTAAACCTTTCAGAGTAATTTCAGATAGCTGCCTTGACAAATGGAGCAAATGTAAACATCTGTTTCACAGATAAAGTCAGTAAAGTGTGCTAACACACATTTTTTTCCTTATCACAATTATTTTGGGAAAACCGAAACTGAAGAACTGAAATTTTTCTAAAATGAAAATCCCTGAACTGTCAGCATAGGGAATTTTGTTATTACCTTGTAGAGACCTCAAGCTTTGGCTAGTACTGCAGTAGAGTAAGCCATGCTGTTCTTAGAAATACAGTATACCACTGGCAGCTCATTTTCCAGTTCTAGTCCCTGGAATGCTTTCATATTTTGTGAGGCAGTATGAATGGCAGTGCATGAAAAGAACATTTATGAAGCTTGCACTCTGTAATTACAGTTAAATTAAAATTGATTCTACTTGCACTTCTTCCTGTTACTGATAGCCTGTTTTAGATCCAATTTTGGAATAATCAAATTTCCAATCAATGTATGTTTTTATAATTTAAAAAATTGGGCATGAACATTGCCCTTTTGGACTTTAAATCAACACATTCAAGGAAGTGTTGAGCTGAAAATCAGTAGTGCTTTTAGAAAGTATTTTCCTTCATTACTGCCAAAAACTACACCAAATGTAATCAATTCAGCACCAAGGCTGAATTGGCTACTTTGTAATTTTTCTTTCCTCCGGAGCTTTCAAAGTGTATATTCAACCCCAAAGTCAGGATGGTGCTAATTTAACAATAACATCATTTAATAGTCTTTTAAAAGACTGGTTTGTTTCTCTCTGAACTGGGAAATTAACCCTTTGGTCTGGAGCAGTGGTGCTCAAGGTACCATTGCCAGTCCTCAGGTTTCATGCTGGGCAAATGTGGCACTGAAGAGCAGTGGTTGCCCATGGGGAAAATACAGCCCTGCACAGCCCAGGCACAGACTGGAGGTGGGATTTCACAGTCCAGAGCTCAGGACTGCTCATCTGTGAGGCCCAGATCCTGTGAGGATGATTCAGACAACATTTTACTGACCCAAGACTATAGAATTTGACTCTCTAAGTGTTTTTAGCTAGTTACAAAATCCATGGTTATGTATACAGCTGTTACTTTATAGTTTTCCTAGCAACTAAAAACTCATACATTCTTGGAGATAAATTTGCCCCTGTATGGTCACGGGTGCCTTAGGTCTGTATTTTATTTTTAGTTCTGTGTGCTGTATTTTGGCATTAATACTGTTCTTTTCTTACTGGAAAAAGATACATGCATGTGTGCATATACACAGTCTCTGAATTCAGTAGCTAAAAAAAGGCCCATACCCAGACATATGATAGAAGGTTTTGGTTAAAATCTAAGTGCTGCAGATATTTGGTTCACTGCTGACAGAATAGGATACATCTTGTCTTAATTTGCAACAAGAGGATGTAACTATTTTGCTTTGTTTTTAGAATCTGTGAATTTATTATGCACTGTGGCAATGTGCTGTCCCTTCTGTCTACCCAGATTTGCACTGTGATCTTGAACACAGCACATGGATTTTTTTGTTTTGTCTTCTAGGAGAACATTTCATTTGATTGCTAAGTATTACACTATTGGAATCCTACATCCTCCCCTCCTATACTGCACACTCTCCCCTCAAACGCAGACCTCAGATCCATTTTCTTCTCCCATAACTGCACACATTTGTGTCTCCCACAGCCTGAGCTTTACCTGTCCTCATTCCACATCATTTTCCTCTCAGCTGGAAGTGCTGATCTTGGCTCCAGCTGTGTCTCAGCTACTGCTGGATGTGGCCTAGGAGTGCTCAGCCTAACAGCACTAATTGCCATTTTGGGATTTCTCACCAGGCAGGGCCTGTAAGAGTGTGCATAACAGACTATTAAACCTAATTAGTGGAATCCTGCTTTTATGTGAGAAAATGGCTTTCAGCTGTCACTCATCTTTTCTATGTATTCTTCCTTTCAACGAGCAGCTTTCATATTGTAAACTGTGTTACTAGAATCCAGTCTAGAAAAAGGACAGAGACTTACTATTTTGGGGCAATTAAGTTGAAAATATTCTTCACCTTTTAGAGAATGGGACAGTTATCTTTTTTTATTTAATGAGCGTGGGTGTAAACATGAATGCTGTAGAAAGTGTAAAGATGGATTCAAGTGAGTTGGATAAAGTTCATTTTATTTTTCAGATGTAATGGAGCATGAACAAAATTCAGGCTTATGTCTGCAGTCAGCACTGATGCACGGGCATGCAGCATTTCCTTTCCTTAAAGCCCATGGAATTGTAGGTGTTCAGGTTCTAATAAGCATCAAAAGGGTCCCCTGAGCTCATCTTGGATCAAGTGTTATCCCTTTGCCATTTAGCAGTATTTTGCCAAAGTAAAAGAACTTAGATCTTCATTATCAGGATCAATTTAGGCTCATCAGCAAATAATTTGGCTAGATACCAATATTCAGATGACAGCTATAGAATAGCTGGTCATTTCTCTATATCTTTGGATTCAATCTCTGTGTAAATAAAACAAATGCATTGCTTAATTGTATAGCATTAGGATCTCTAAGGATTATTATTTTGCAGTGTTAATAACCCTGTAACACTAAACAAGCACCTTCAGATGAACTGTGTCATTTATGTAGCTTTTGTTTTTTTGCGCCCTGTTGCTAATTCCTTTTTGATGTTCTGAGTAATTTTTCCAGTAGGGAGCTTTGCTAATCAAAAAGAGGCATGAAATTTTTCAGATAACACATTTTAATGACTTGCAAATTATCTCTCATTATTCTGCACACATTTTAAAAACTGCAGATACCCTGAAAGATGCCATCTTTGCTGAAATAATGCTTTTGAGATCCATTTATCTCAACAGTGAAACTTCTGTCCATTCCCTAATGAGTCAGAGTGATGTTAATGACTTGTAAGCAGAAAGTCTTTGAGGTGACCTTTTTTATGGAGCTCTGTATTTCTTGTCTTAAGGAAATATGAACAGTTCCACTAATTGATAGTTTTAGTCACGAGCTATAATTGGTTTTATTTCTGTTGTTACTTGCTCTGCCAGTAATCTCTCTTTGATAATGGAACTCTACCTGTTTTAAAATCCCTCTGGATAAATAAGATTTGCATCTGTAGTGCAGGCATGATATGGCTTTCATTGTTTGATCCTGTTTATTAGACTCTGAAGTTTTGTGGGCAACAAATCCAAAGATACTGCTTGGAGAACTGTGAATATGAGGAAGTCATCTGATTTTACCAGGTTAGGGTTTTTCTCTCATTGATTCCTCGAATTTCCTGCTCTCAGTTTTAACTCTGGTCTAAAGGGTCTTGGTATTTGTTTCCCTTCAGTATTAATGTTTTGTTTCTATCCTGTCATTACTTATGACATTGGTAAATGGGAGCAGTAACAAATGCTGCATCTTTTTTACAATGAAGCAGCCAACAGTGGTGCTCTCAGTTCAGTGTTAAATTCAACTGTGCTCTTAATAATCTCTTTTTGTAAACAGCAAGCTGTCAAATAGATACAAGTGATTAGAACAGGAAAACAAAGGAGGTGTATTCACTGCTTCCTGCCAATGGAAACATGTTTGGCCTTCAGCCTTGGTTCCCCAGAACCAAAGCAATCTAATAAATCTGGCTAACCAAGCTAATTCTGATTCCTTTGTGTCTCTAAAATAACAGTATTCAGAATTGAAGACCAAACCCTGTGCTGCCAAGGGGCTGTTAACAGGAGAGGGAGGAAAATGTAAACAGTTATTCCGCAGGAGGGAAGAGAGAGCATGGTCACTACAGAGGGAATTGGCTGTAAATATTGATTTACACCATCATTGACACAAAGGACCTTCTTACCAGCATCCTTCAGGATTTTTGCAGCCTGGATGCACTTTCCAGTTCATGAATGCAAGGGCAGATGCTTTTCAGGGCACTAGAAAATCTCCAAGAGGGAAGGAGGAGGTCTGGCCTGGGGCCATGACCACACAGTCTTTTTCAGCATTATTTAGTGGAGCCTTCAGGGAATATAGCAGTATCTGCTGCTGCAAACTGTCTCAAGGGCCTTTTCTCCTCCCACACTTTAACTCTTCTTCACTCTTACACCACCAAAACCTTTAAAGCACTCACTATTTATCCATTTCCCCTCAGACTTACTGTCTGTAAAGTGGGAATAGTGATCCTTCCTGCTTTGCACAAGACACACAAATAAGTCTGGGCAAGCTTGAGGAGCTAATTTGATAATTGGTGTTTTTTAGAAAACACTTAGAAACCACCCGTTAAAATATTTGCTTTAGGAATGTATTTAGACATATTTTTTTTTTAAGGAGTAAGTTGATGGCCCTGCTTGGAAGGGAAATTGCTGATGTAGAGGTAGAAACATCCTCATGTTGGTCAGCAAAAATCTTTTAGCTGTGAAATCTGAAATCAATGGAAAATCTGCCACACTTGTTGGCATCTGTTCCAGTGCCGAGTGTCACTTCATTGCAGACTTTTTCTGAAGACTGAGAAAAACCTTCTGATGTGGTTCTGTGGAAGTAGAAAATTAAAAGAATAGGGTGGTACCCAAAATTTTTGAGCTTGTTTTTTGAACAGACATTTTGACAGTTCTGTGGTTGATTAAAATAGAGTTTTCTTCTTTTTCTTCTCCTTTAAAAAGTTCTAATTCTTTATCTCCTTCTCCAATTTTGAGATTGGGATGGAAAAAAGAGGTACATTTGTCAAGTAAATGTAAATTCAAGATGTTGTATTGTGTATGCTGTTCAGTGGCTAATGAATATTTAGGAGTATTTCTTGGAGCTTCCTTTTGTTAATATTTCACACATGCTGCATTTTGAAATTGCAAGCTAAGCTTTGAAGCTGAAAAGTCACGATTAAAATTATCCAATTATTAACCAATTATCACTTGTCTTTTAAACCACAAAGTGACTATGGCAAAAGAGTCTGTGATCTTTGACAAGTTGTTCAGTGTTTCTGTACAGCATTAAAAAAAGTAACTGTGTTAGTTAATGCTTGTACAGTAATGATCTAAGGGCTTCTGCCTTGCCACCTTAGACTAGAGATGACAACAGCAGTGTCTAAACACACAAGAAAATGCTGTATTTAAAATACCCAAATAATTATGGCAGTTCAGTCACACTGCAAAGCAAGTCAGAGTTACTCTTGCCAGTAGCATTTCATCCCTAAACTATCAGGAATGTGTTTGCCTCTTAGCAATCATTTTGGGGTATCCTCAAATGACACAGTAATGCTGATTATTTTGTGCTTTGCTTTCAAACAGGGCAGAAAAGCTCCAGTTGCTTAACCACCGACCTGTGACAGCAGTTGAAATACAGTTGGTGAGTAACAATGCTTCTGACTGTTCAAAGCTTAAATGAAAGCAGCTTTAACTTGGAATATCAATTGAATAATTACTTTCTCATGGTCAGTGGCTGAATGTATCCCTTTATGCACATCGTTACATTCATGCTTTCAAATCCACTTCTGCTTCCTCTCCTAGAGCTCCTTAGAGACTTGCCCATCTTTCTCTCAGGCAGATTCTCCACCTCTGTGAGCTTCAGTGTCACATATTGAAAATGCCCAGTAATTAAAAATGCAGTAATTAAAGATTAGTTACAGTAATGTGGGTAAGAATATATTTAAACTGACTCTTTTTGCTACTACCCTGGAATCAAGTGCTTCACTTTTTGACAGCTGTGATGACATGGTTGTTTTGATGGCAGGGTTTTGTATTATAGTAAAACCTAACATGCTGGAAAGGAGCAAGTAATGACTGATACAGAATTTTAGGCAGTGGTGCAGACTTAGAAATGGGTGTAAGCAAACTTTTTGATGGAAAGTCATTGTAAAGCTGTTAAGTGTAATTCTGATGTAAAGAAGGATTGTCACTGAATAGAAATAGATTGTTATATTCTCTGAAGTATCTCCTTAGGAACAGGAAATCCTGTGGTAATAAAGAGATTATTATAATAAGGATATTCTTTTAATAAAAATCTCTTACATTAAGAACATCTGTTTACAATCTTACCCTAAAACCAAACTATGTAGTAATGGGACCATATTTTTCTGAAGAAAGGGGGAGATTAAATGAGGTGCCAGTAAAACTCTTTTTCTTTCATAGCCAAGGAGCAGACATTATAATGCTGAAGATGTCTCATAAAAAGATGCTTCTAGCTAAGGACTTCATACTGTGTCTTGTGACTGAAGGGATCAGTGTCAGTCATCAGCCAGACCAAGAGCATTAAGGCTTCACAAGTTTTGCACAGAAGGTTACTCATCAGTGGTGATGTAGAGCCTGTCCCATACCTTTGTTAGCTTCATGTTCTTAGACACAGATTTGTTGTATTTCCATTTAGGCCATGTACAGTCTTTTTTTTGCTTTTTGTTCTCTCAATGCACTAATCTTTTGCTGCTTCATGTGCCTGTGGTTTTGTCTGTCTTTTCCCTCCTCCTCTCATTGTCCTCCCTAGTTTCTCATTTTCTTACCTACCAATGAAGTACTGAAAATAGTGTGGCTCCTATGTCATATTTGAAGTCCAGGAGCCAAGTAAAAGAAGTTTGGGTGTATGAGTCAGGTTTCTGTAGAGTGAAATACTTCAGATATTCCAAGGTTTGAAATGCCAAAGTTAGATACAACTCATTGCTGAAACTCACAAAATATAGATACAAGATTTGAGTCCCATGTCAGCCTATTATTGATATGTAACCATTCTCTTAATGATCAAAAGCGACTTGTAAAAAATACAATATTCATACCTTTGAGGAGTAATCTGAATTTGTAGCATCGTGGGAGTACTGGGGATGCACCTACTTCTGTTCCATTGCAGTACCCCTGCAGTTCTCAAGGCAAGTGTCTCCAAAACTGGTATTGCATTGATCTAAGTTGATTGGATTGTTAACACTGTGTTAAATTAAGCCTCCCCAAAATTGCAGCACATTTACTCTTTCATCAATGCATATCAAAGTCTTTTTGATGTCAATAACCACTAGGAAACTGCAGGCCCCTTTTGTTTGTGAAACAGAGAGACAAGGAGCCATAGCAAGGAAATTATTGTGCTATTCAGTTGCTGTCTTGAATAATTTTGGGTTTTGGTGAGGACAGGGGGAAAGAGATTGTAGCAGTGCAGTGTCTTTGAACACACAAAACCTCTGTCCTCTCTGAGCATCTTTGAGTACAAAAGAACCCAGTGCCATGGAGGCTACCAGCACTTTCTTCTTTGATGTCAGTAGGGAGAAGATTACCCACACACAGATTTCATGCAGGGAAGCCAATTTGCTGCAGCTGGTGGATGAGAGGCAACCTACAGGGAAGTGAATAGCAGCTCTAAAATTGCCTTGGTTCTCCTCTGGTGGAGCTTGCCCCTGCCACTCAAAAGCTTTCAGTCACCTCCGGGGCTGAATAAGAAATAAATGATAATGAAAACTTCTGACCACTTCATATAATGTAGGCAAATCAATCTTAGTTTTTAGAAAGCTTTAAAGAACATGCCAGACAAGCCACATATCTGTCTCCCACTTGTTCAAATAGTTTTGGTGTCTCAACATTTTACTCGGTGCTGCCTGTCCATGAAATTCAGTCAGATTTACCCACTGTGACTGGGTAGTTTAATTCACTCCTGCTTGTTGCTTTTTTGCCTTTCCAGCTTTTTGGTTTTTTACTTTCCTGCTATAAAATTCCCTGTCTTTAGTTGAATGCAAACAATGAATCAGTTTTGCTAAAAGTGTATTTGTGCTAATAGGCAAATTTATGTTGTGATCTTTTGATCCCAAGTTGTTTTGTAAGACTTTATGCATAAATTGCTGTAATTATTCATACTGCTCTTTTCTGGACTGTGTGCCAAGATGTATTTTCAAACAACAATAGCAACAAAAGGAGCATGAAATTCTAATTCATATCCCACAGGGTAAAACACTATACACATTGCAGCTATCTTGACCTCCTGTTTTAATCTTCACCATATGCTCTTCCTGCCTCAGTCATTCACAAAGGAGGAAAAAAAAAGACAGTGCTGTTGATCTAACCATGACAGTGGTCCAGATTTACTTAATGCTGAACCATAATGGTTTTGAAGATCAAGCATCATCTTTTCTAGTGAACAAATTGCTCCACATTCTTTTCTCTGAATGGAAGAGTAGATTTTAATTTGGTCCTTTTTTAAATTAGATTTCCAGAGAGCTTCATACCTTGTGATATGTGCTCTACATCACCACCCTGACAGGTTGTCTTTTATTGTGGAATAGAAAATAATAACATAAAATATTCTTCTGGAAAATGGGAGGTGCTAGAGGATTAAACATTCTGTTTTCATTATTTTGCTTCCCATTTTGCATACTTGGCTAATTTTCTCTGTGGGACATTAATCCAGTCATTCAGTCTCTTTATTTCTTTTTTTATGTGCTTTTTTTCTATTAGCATGTTAGGGCTGAACAATTTCAAATTACTGCTCAAAGGAGGAAATAGCAGTCATTTTCTCATAAAATATGTACCTCTTACACAGAAGATAAATTATGGGCTTGATAGCTTTGGAAGTGTTCAGAAGCCCCTATTTCCTTTTTTAAATGCAGTTTACTGATTATTTTTAAAATATAATTCTTACTTTATTATTCACAGAAACAATAACCACTAACCCACAGCTTGATCTGTTCTGAGATGCTGTTTGTTACCCATAAAATATTTACTTATCCTTGTGACAGTTTCTTTGTTCTTTCAAAACTTTCTAGGGTTCTTCAGTGGGGCTTTGGTTTATTCTTCAACATTTGCAGGGTCTTGTTGTATCTGAGGAGACTAAATGGGATAAACATTACCACTGAAAGCTTAAAAATCACAGTGGGGATGATATAGTTTCTTAAACTTTGCTTTTACTTGCTGGGTAAGCAGAAAAGATAAGGTGTGCTCATAACTCGGGAAAGCATGATCCTAAAATGTCCTTGTTTCACTGAGCAAACAAAATAATTCTAGACAAGTGTGCATGTATATGTGTCTGTGTTCTTATTTTGTGTTTACATGGCTTTGTGACCATATAGGTTTGCACATTTACTTTAATCTTTGAAATTTTCTTGATAGTCAGGGTTGCTGTTATTTTCTGCTGTTATTATCTTCTTGACCAATAAAACCTTTAATAGCTTCAGAAAATTAGTTTCTGCCATGAGAATTTATCAGCACACTTTAATGTGACTTACTGCTTAGTGTAATTCTATTACTACATTCTGATTTGGTAATTATGGTTGGTTTGTTCCTCTGAGAAATTCATACATGTGCTCAATTAAAAAACAAAAAAACAGCTACTGTTAAAATGTGCAGTTGGAAAGGCTGCATGGTGGTAAAATATTCCATATAGACATTTGTTTAATAGGCAGAGCTCTGGTTCCCAGTAGCAGTTACATTACTGAGCAAGGCATCTGCCAGTGTTTAACTCTGCAGTTGGCAAGTGATTTGTCTTTTCCTTCTCACGTAGATTCAGTAATGGGTGTTGGATCCATGTTGCATTTTGCTGTGTCAGAAAGTCCCTGTGTAGAGGTACCTGGAGAGGCAGAGCAGAGCTGGCATCCTTTTCTTGACATATTCTCCATTTAGTAAATGTTTGCCTAATTTGAAGCTCGACATCCAGTTATTAGTTGGACTTTGGCATAAATTTCAGGTACTCAACAATGAAGTTACCAGGTAAAGTTTTCCTGCTTTCTTCATTGATTGTCCTGTAGATTGTGTTGTTTAGAGAAAATTCTTACTGTATGAATATATTGCAGTGAGAGTTGTTACTTGTTTGGGTGAAATAGAAGTTATAACTGAGGCCTGACTTGGCTGAGTTGATCTTGACCATGTAGTTCATGGAAAAGGCATTCTGTGTATGATTGACACTGATACTCTAACATTTTCTATGAAAACACTGTTGTTATTTTGGGATGGGGCTTACTACCTTCCTCTTGTGTTCATTTCAAGCAAATCCTTGCTCTCAGCCCTAAGAAGGAGACGTGCACATCAGGGTGCTTTTTATCTAGCGTTTGAGTTGTTGTGACATTGTCACTTGCACAAACCCCTGAATATTGAAAATACACAGTTCAGCAGGGCTTCAGTTGATAACAAACACTCTGTACTTTGCATCATATGTGAGAATAATCTATTTCCATTTGGTGGCACTGCCAACCATAACAACTTATGTCATATGCTTATTAAAAAATTTGCATTTTTGTTTTCCTTAGGATAAACTTTGCATTCCTGACTGCTTATGCTTTGAATCTGTTGCATGAGCAGTTTCAGCTGATTGCAAGTTAGAGGTTAGCAAGGCTTTCTGACAGATTTTACATTTTTAATACGTATTGGTAAAATTCTTGCTGGAAAAGAAGGTACTTTTATACAACTTTTTCTTTTTGCCTCTTAGGCTTTTTCTTAAACAAATTTTTTCTTCTAAGCATCATAACATTATTTCCTATAGTCATCAGTAGCAAAGGTATTTTTTAGCTGTGCTTATTCACAGGCTGTAGCTGTGAATCAAAATACTGAACATCTGTTGAATCTAGAATAAGCCTCTGAGTGACCTTCTGTTTCTCTTTTTTCGTTTAGTATCTATTTCATTTGGTATCTATTTTCCTTTAGACTGTTTCATTTGGCTCCTATCTACGTGCTCACTCTGCTTAAATTTTGAATTTTCCTTTTTGCATGCTGCTTTGCTCTTTCCTAATTGCTCATGTTTTCATAAGTTGCAGTTCAGGCTGTTTTCCTGAAGAATGAAAAAAGAAATAAATTATAGCTTATGCTTTTTGATGCTTTGAACTCTCAAATAGTAACACAGCAAGAGTGCTGAAGCATCAGCTTGAATAATAAGCTGTCTGTCCTGCCAAATATAGATTTTTGTCTGTCAGTAGTTCCTGGTGTGAGAGATGGCAGTGGGGATGCAGGGCTCAGAGGCACAGAGAGGTGAGCACCTGATGAATTTGCTTTGTGGTCTAAGGAATTACCATGGTTTAAGGAATTGACTCTTCCCTCTAGCAGCACTATGGATCTGTCAACAGGGAATTTGGAGCTACTTTACCTTCTCCTCAGTTCAGTATCCAATATCTTTCTTTAAAGATGCTTTTCTCAACAGGCTAGTGAGGCATTGGTTACAGCACCAAAGCATCTGAAACATGAGAGACAATTTTCTTTCATCAGCTTCCTAGCAGTGTTATTTCTTAAACTGCCAGAGCAGTCGCCGCAGCTCATCTGTCAGTGTCCTGAGTTGTATCTGCAGAGTGTCAGTCCTGCAGGCTTCTGTGAGCAGCTTGGGCAAATGACACCAGCATGCCTGATTGTTCACATGTGGAGCTGGAGCATTACTCATTTGGCACTCGGGGGCAATGTAAGCAGCAGTGATCACACCCTCACACAGGTATGCTCTGCCTTAAATGCAGAAGTTCGGAAGAATTGATACTGATCTAGAAATCACTTTCTGTTATCTAAGTTGTGATCAAATCCTGTGTTTAACCCTGGATGCCTGAAGCAAGCACCTAAAGGAGAAAGTGTCTGGAGGAGAAGGGGAAAGGTGATACAGAGAGGAATAAAATAGAAATGGGGCAGAGGGGCAGACTTCATGTCATCCAATAAATGAAAGCAGGCAAAGTGCCATTGTCCCAAGGATAGAAAAGCAGTAGGATGGTAATAAGTGCAGGAGACACTGACCACAAAGAGATAAATCATTCTGCCTTAAGTGCTATTGCCTGTCCAAAGGACTTGTTCTTTGAATGCTTTCTGCTGCTGTGGGGCTGTAAGCTTTCAAGTTCAATGGAGCAGTAGTAACACTTGTACTCCAGTCCAAAAAAACCAGGCTGATAATCCACTAAAAAACTTAATAGCATAGGTCGTCTGTAGAGTAATGGCTTTGTCAGTGGTTTTGCCAACAAAGAGTGTGTTTACACACTGTAACATACTTTATTGTCTAATGTTGATGCTCC
The DNA here is from genome assembly GCA_038090715.1 of Florisuga fusca. NCBI lineage: Eukaryota > Metazoa > Chordata > Aves > Apodiformes > Trochilidae > Florisuga > Florisuga fusca. Next base: position 1,810,590 of record JAAWXA010000036.1, read on the forward strand.
AAGGTATGCTGGTCAAGCTGCTGAGATGATCACTTCTGAAATGCAGCCTAGCAGGCAATTACCTGATACCACTTCAGTAGCTTCAGCAGTTGCTTACACAGAAGGGTAATGTAAGGAGGATTTTTAGTATATTTTAGCTCATAGTGTATAGTATAGCAGCTGGCAGGAATGATTGGAGCCAGGGCTGTTTTCAAGCCAGGGTCTTACAGTAGTTTTTTTACTAACTGTAGCTGAACTCCTCTCTACAGAGAATTTCATCCTTTTATTAGGATGGTCCCCAGAAACAGTCATTAACAAATGGATATTCACTGTCTGCCTTTTGCTACATGAGTGGATTCTAGTGTGCTCACTTTTCTCTTTTCAAGGATCTGTGGTTAATGGCTGATGAAAGATGATCAGATTGTGCAAAGAGGACTCACAGAACAATGAAGGGGGAAAAAAAAGTTAATTGAACATCTGCTTTTTAGAAGGCAAGATGCATGTGAACAACTGACAATCGATAGCTAGAACTGATTAAACCTGTGTTGGCTTAGAAACATAATTAATATAAATCACCACTCTTCAAAGGACATTTTAAAGGACTTCATATGAAAAAGAAAATCTCAAACCCCACAATGCTAATTGGTTTCATTTGCATTTGAAGAGTTCATTTGGCTTGCCTTTCCAGTCCTCTGACAAGCTTTTCCTTTTAACAGTTGCCTATAAATTAGGGCAGTTGTTTTTACTGGTGGCAATGATAGAAGAGTTCCCACAGCTCCACAGTGAGATCAGGTCCCTAATTAATCTTATGGAATTTTATTGTTGATTCACGACAGCACATTTAGTGTTGCTCAGAGCTTTTATATGCCTTTATGTTCAGGAATCTTGTGGTCTAAGTAAATTCCAACAGAGTGTAGCTGCTGTAGGTGGCTTCTTTTATGGCCTAATTACTTATATTCTAGGTGCTGGATTAAGATACCAAGGTTCAGGTATTCACTTCCAGGTTCTTTCCTGGCAGTTCTCACATTAAAGCGCAGGAAAATAGTGGAAGGGAAGGTGGCTCTGCATGTGAGCTAGCTGAAAAGCCTGGCTCAGGATACTGGTGTGTAGGTTGAGAGTCTTTAGGAGAAACCAGGGAGGAAATCCTGTTCATGTGTGTTCTTGTAAAGAGAGCAGGGTCTCATTAAGCAGTGCCAGTTGTACTTAACAATGGAGCTCTTCTCTCGTTTTTAGAATATTGTAAAAGTTCTGCTTTGTTAAATGCTTTTGTGATGAGCTCAGACTGTGTCCTATGTCCACTGAGAAGAGTATTTCCCAATTAGTCAAGTCCATCTGTTTGGAGCTGAGGGAGGAAGTATGGATTTAATGATTACAATAGGTTGTTTTTTGACTTGCAGATGGTAGAGGAAAGCGAGGAGAGGCTGACAGAAGAGCAGATCGAGTCACTTCTCCAGACAGTCACCAGTATTCTGCCAGGGGATCCAGAAGAACAACAGAGAGATTTGGCAATGGCAACTGAAGACAAAAGTGACCAAGTGTAGGAGGCATCTTAGACCACAGCTGGCAACAATTTCAGCAGAGGAGAATCAGCCAGTATTTTTCTGGTGTGTTTTTTTTGTTTTTTTTTTACTTGATACCAGTTTAATCTTGCATTGGGCATCACTGCAGAATATGTTACAATCTTTTGTGCTACTTAGAGGTGATGAGGGAACTGATTGTTTAGAAGAAAGCATGGAAAAGGACACTATTGTTTTGGCATTTTGTTATAAATGGGGATGGTAGTAACTGAGCCTGGAATGTAGCAGTCTGAGAAATTATGGGTCACAGAATCTGAAGCTTTTGTATTTTTTCCATTACCCACATAACAGCTGTACATTTGAATAGGCTTATATACAGCTGGCAATGTTTGAATTATTGCAGTGGTACTGTAATTATAATTGCTTTCATATGCTTTTGAATTGCCCAACTGGCTTTCAGAACACAGTCTACAATACAAAGTCAGCTTCTGGAGCTGTCTGTGAAGAGGGCTGTTTGGAGGGACCAGGACACAGAGTAATGCACAAGAGCTGCTTGGTGTCTGGCCAGAGGATTTCAAGGCTGTTTGCATCTTGGAAGTGAGAGGATGTGTTGGTAGGGGAACTGTTCTCAGGGATGTCTGATAAGTTCATCCTTGATAAAAGGTCCACATCATCAGCTGAATCAACATATTGCCATGGAAATCAGCTGAGTCAGTTCACAGCAGTTGAGGCTCTGGACTTGAATGTTAAGGCTCATAGTAATACAAACAGAAGAACATTTAGGTGTGAGATGTATATTTTGTTCCAATATTTATATATAGACAAATTGCAGTGCTGTGAACATGCTGCTGACCATAGGATAAATGAATGAGTCAGGACTGAAGTGAAGTCCTGGTTTAGAAGAATGAGAATCTGGCCTGGTTGAAGCAGAATTTTTTGTGTCCTGAGCTTTTGTCTGATTAACTATTTCAGGATCAATATGAAAGAATTGCTGAGTGTGATAAATCTTTTGTGTATGTCTACATACATATACACACAATGTAATGAGTCACACATGGCATGAATTTGTATTCTGACTGCAGACCAGGCTGCTGTAATTTTTATACTATACTGGTAATTGAAATAAAATTTTAAAGTACATCCTGGGAATTTTGTGGCTTACAGAAAAGATGTAAGACCTTGAATCAAACTATATTTTACTTCTCCCCCTTCTATAATGCTTTTATTTTTTGTTTTTATGCAAAGAATTTTTACATTCTGAGCTTTGTGCCATTTGTGAAGGGACTGATAACTTCCAGTGTCTGAGGGATTTATGATATGCATGTCTGTGGTATTTTAAGCTTCTTTCATGTTTAGAAGTAAGGGAGATTATTGGAAAATATATTTGTTACCTCTGAAACATAATACATTCCAAGGCTGAAGTCTAAAAGTATGTTTTGAATGGGTAAGTATAGTATTAGAGGGGAAAAGTCCATAGTGGGTTTTGTGATGCATCAATATATATTTTCTCTCAAAATGGGCAACAAACAAAAGAGATGGGTAGAACATATCACAGAATGATGTGAAATTTATTTTAAAATTAGCATTTTTACTCTTAGCAGTCACTGGTGTTGTTTGACATTCTGTGGCCTTGGCCTGCAAGTGTTTACATTTTCAGCTATCTTCTTTTTCTAAAATTAAGCTACTGAAGCATGTTCCAAACTTAGGAAAAGCAGATGGAAGCAGATTGCAAGTATCTTTAGGCAGCAAGAATATTTGAAAAAGATCTCTGAAGCTGGATGTTCCATCTTGGGCGTTGCTGATTTGATATCAGAATGGATCCTTGCCAGCATCCATGTTGTCATCTCTTGTGTGAGTACTGTACAAGATACAAGAACCCATCCACTTGCTATTGCATTTAACATTTTTATTGAAATAATTTCCAGATGCAGATGTGTGTTAAACTTGTGCAAATGCATGGATATCTCAGTCGATCTCAATTAAGATATGTAAACTACAATTTCCCTAAAATATAATGAAATAGAAATAATAAAATAAAATACATTTCCCTAAAATACTGAGTTTTGGGTTACTGAGCAAGGGATCTTGGATCTCAACATCTGCATTACAACAAGAATTTTTTTAAAAATCTCTCTGTGCTCCCTGGCTGTATTTGCACAGGTGAGGGATTGCTCTGGCCCTAGGAGCAGGGTTCACATTGTGTTGCTCACTCTCAGGTGTGTTCTTTGAAAACCTGAGACTCAGAAATTATTTATGGAAAGCAAATGCCACCTTGCTTATGTGATAGTGTTTTTCCAGTGTCCTTTGTATGACATAAAATATCTGCCTGCCTCCCAAGGCTGCTTTTTGTTTTCTAAACTAATCAGTTATTTAACACAATGAATGTATTCTGCCTGGTGCTTTGAAGGAGGCAAGATAGGTCCTCTGATGCCTCATGGGTACAAGAATAAGTACATGTATATTGCACACATAAAAGCTCAGAAGTTTTGGGAAGAAAATGGCAGAGTACTTGTCAGTTTCTGAATACTGAAGACATGCATATTATTTTTAGCTTTCTCATTTCCTATGTGTTGCTCACTTTTATTCTATATCATGCATTTGGATCTTTGCAAATTGACAGCTCTGGTTGTTGCATCTCTTGTGCTCTCAGCTCTGCTCTGGGAGAAAGGGGGAATCAGCTGCCAGGATTTACCTGAGGTTTCAAGCTGTTTTCTGAGGTGTTACAGCTTCTCTTTCCATCAATTTGAGCCCAAGAAGAACAGCTCACCTTAGGACTGTTTGGCAGACCTTGCTGGTGAAGTTTTGTTAACAAGAGGCTTAATTTTTTGGGCAGAGAAGGAGCTGCTACTCCTACCTGGCTGTGCTCTGGTGCTGGGAAGGGGCAAGAGGTATGTTGGAAACAGACATGGACAGGGAATTTTTTAGAAGGCACCGGGATTCCCCACCCTGAGCTGAGCAGCTTTGGTGGAGGTCAGACTGTGGCAGGGCTCCAGACACTGGACTGTGGGATTGGGACCCCTGTTCCTGGGTGGGATCCTGTAAAAAGGGAGGAGGTTTGGATCAAGGCAGGCAGGGAACTCTTTGTCCTTGGCAAGTTAAAAATCTTCAGAATGTTTATACGCCAGCTTGGATGCATCCAGTCCCTCCCCAGATGAGCCCAGGGACTTCTCTAAAGAAGCCCAAAGCACCCTGTAAAACCACAAGCCAAGTTTTTTTGTTTTTTTTTTTGTAAAATGCAAAGCCATAGCCTGATTGGTGGTGGTGCTGTGGGTAGGGTTCCATGTGAGGGTTAGGGACAGCAAAAGTTTTCAGTGGTGACTCTTTGCATTTTTTTGCCAGTCCCTTTCATTTAACCTTTCTGGAGAGAGGAAGGTCATGTTACTGCCCTCTCCAAGGGACTGCTCTGGAGGCATAGTTTGGGATCCAGCCAGTGTCCTGGAGGGAGTTTATGGCAGTGTTGTTTAGGTTGGAGCTGCTGAAAACGTTGACAGGGATAATATTTTCTGTTCCCACAGAAATAGATCGTGTTGCAAAAATTTTATTGGGCAAAAAGAAATTCTTGTGCTGAAAAAATCAGAGCTCCACAGCTAAAATGCAGCAAGCACTTAGGAAGAATTTTTAAGCCCCAAGAAAATTTGCTTGCCACCAGCAAGAGTCTTTCCTGCACGTTGCATTAATTCCCTTCTGCATTAACTTTCTTTATTGTAGTAACTTTAGTATTTATAAAAAGAGCCACCCAAAGTAGCTGTGATGCTTTTAGTCTTTAAATCTGTCCTGTGAACTAGCCAAACGGGGTGAAACAACCTCTGAAAAGAGAAGGGAAAGCCAAAAAAATCCTTGGGAAGGGCTTGATGCAAATAGCCAAGCTGAACAGGGAGCTGCAGGAGGGCTGGGGTTGCTGCACGAGCAGATGGTCCCAGCAGGGCTGAGTTATCCCAGGGGGCTGTGAATGTGCTGAGTGGTACATGGGGGAGCAAAAAGCACCCTCCAGATGGCTCTCACCAGCATCTCTGCCACATCCAGCCTGGGAAAATGCTTCACAGGAGCACTGGAGACTGCCAGTGCCAAGATTCTCTTTTGGGGATCACTTTTTCCCCCAGCCAGACCTGCTCTAGGGGCTTTTACTTACGGCCACTTGCAGGGTGGTGCTAATGGGGAATTTTATTTAGCCACCCAGGTCCTTCACCCTTACAGGTTTTGCAGAACTGATGGATATTCTGGTTTGGTTTTGCCTTTTTCTGGCCTGGACACAGCAGGGGGGTGGTGGTGGCACTGGTGTCTTCAGTCACCGTGTACAGACTTCAGTGCCAAGCTCAAGGCCTCTCTGTGGCACTGTGGGTTAAAACCTTTGGTTGTGCATCCCACCCATCAGCCTTCTTCTCCTGGGCAGCTTCACCACCCAACCTGCTGCATGCAGTTACTGCTCAGTGCCCTGCAGAGATGGGACAGAAGAGCTGGCAGGAATCACTCAGCCCTTTTCTTTTATGGGGCCAGGCAGAGACTTCATTGTTCATTTAAAAACAAAAAGACCAAACCCAGCTGCTTTGCAGTGTCCTCCTCCCCAAAATATCCCTGCTGGTGGTGCCTCTAGGGACAGGCAGTGTGGTCACGAGAGCCCCATCCCCTCCACACTAAGGCTGGGGTGCAGGAGCCAGCTCTCCCCTGAACAGGCAATGCCTCAATCAACCCAACCAGTTGCCCCAGGGATGGGCCATGATCTGCAAAGCCTTGAGGACAGAGACAGAGATGTTAAGACCAAAATTAAATCCCCTCCCCTGGCAATGAGCTCTGCTCTGGCCCAGGAGCCCCCTGCCACCCCTGGGGCTTCTGCAGGATGAGCCATCCCCTTCACCCCAGGTGCTCACCCTTGGCTCCTCTGCACCCAGATCCTGGCCCTTGTTTCTCACCTGCCCCTGGGGCTCTGCAGTCATGGGGTGTTAGTTTGGGGAAGCAAATCCCTTTTGTTACAGACCAGATGCTGTTCAGACAAAAAAAAAAATCTAAAAAGAGAAGTCTGAGACATTGAAATGACCCAGCTCATCAGAGAGTGTGGGGGTCAGTGTGCTCCCCCAGCTCTTCCCACACTTTATGTAAGCATTTATTTATACAGATAGTGCAAGTTAACCCCTGGAGACATGTTGCAGGCTTTAAGAAAAAGCACTCTGTTGGACTAGAGAGATTTTTGCCAAGTTTAAAAGGACTTTCAAGGTGACTTCTCCCAGTGATGCTGATCAAGGAGGGAGGGCACTGGCCAGAATGAACCTGAGGCCTTTTATCAGTAGCTGCTGGTCAAGCATCTGCTCTCAAACTGGGCTGGAAGGGCTTGTCACCCTATTCAGATTGCTGGTTTTTGTCAGTTAGATGTGTCCAGTTGCTTAACTGTTACAGAACAGCAATATATGGTGACCTCTGAAATGCTGTGGGTGGACAGAGAGCAGGTGGGAACTGGAGGATACGTGCAGGACAAGCACCTGGATCCCTCTGCAAGTGGCATCCTAGTCCCCATCCTGATATACTGGGGTGTTCCTTGTCCTATGGGAAGAGTGGTTGGGACTACCAAAATGGGGCTCACCTTGGGCACTGAGCAAATTTATGTGCAATGTTTTTTTCTTCCTCCCTTTACATTGTTCACCAGTTTCTTTAGCAAACACCGTGGCAAGACACCACTAAAGGCTTCCTCAGGGTGCAGCAGCCAAGGGGGTGGGGCTGAGAGGAGGAAAAGGAAAGGCCAAAAACTCCCACTCAACCTAATGGGATCCAGCTGCCTCCTCCCAGCAGGTTTGCTCCTTCATTGCCCAGCAGAGCCCATCATCAAGACCCCCAAAATGCTGCTGCTTCCAGCTGCCCACACTGCAGTCTCTGTGGATGGGCTGGGGCTGGAAACTGGATGCTTCAGGCCAATTGAAACATTTTTCCCTTTTCCTGTGCAGTGTCCTGCTCCCAGGCATGGGCTCAGGGGGAAGTTGCCTCTTTCCCAGCCTTGGGAGGCTGCACCGAGTGGGACAAGACCATGTGCCACCACCTCAGGTGAGACTGGGATGGTGGCTCCAAAGCTGCAGGTGTTGTGCTGGGAACAACCCTAAAATGTTCCTCATGCTCCAAAAACCTGGTGGGAGCAGATGTGTAACTCATCCCTACCTGGTGCTGGGGTTGTCCCATCCATGCTGGGTGCCCATAGGGGGATCATTTCTGTCCCATCTTGGAAACCACCAGGTTTGGTGGGATGAGATGGGCTGAGCAGCACATGAATGTGTTACTGTGGTGAAGTAGAATCACTCCTGCTTGGGGTTGATGTGCTCTGCTCAGGGCAGGTTTTGCTCTGTGGATGTGGGTGCAGAAGCAGGGGTTGCTTGGATGGGAGTTCTGTGCATGTAAGGTTGAGGAATTCCTGTTTTCTTATGGATTTTCATTTTGTATGGACACTGGGAGTGGCTCAGAAGGTGAATCTAGCCCTGAACTGCTTCTGGAGCCCCAGCCCTGTTGCTGTGGGGGAAGAATTCTCCTGGGCAAGGACCACAGATGGCATCAGCCACGTTTGGGGCAGGTTCTGCACTAACCTTGGCTTCTGTCCCAGGTAATGGCACTGCCTGCAGCATCTGCTGCATTCATCAGGGCAACAGAGAGTGAGGTCCCACCATGGCTCCAGCTCATCTCTAGCGCTCAGTGCACCAAGGAACCCTGCAGTTCACCCCCAAACCAGTGATGGACTCTACAAACACTGCTTCTTCATGGTTTAACCTCCAAATTATAGCTTCTTCCTCTTCGAACTCTGAGGTTAGAGCTTTTCCCAACCTTTTTTCCCAGCCTTTCTGCATCTCTGGGAGCAGGAGACTTGCTTCCAGTGCCAGCTGAGCTGGTTGTATCAGCCTAGGAGTGGAGGCTCTGAGGAAAACCAGAAGTATTGGGAGTCTGGTGATGAAGCAGGGAGCTGGCAGGAGAGCAGGGAGGGACAGGGGAGGGTTCTGCATTTTTTTGCTGGGGCCTCAGCAGAGCCCAATAGTTAATCATTAAAATATGCTTATATGTAACTAATCTCTGCAGGACAATGAACTGAGCAATTTAAATGGGTCATAGTAGTCACCAGAATAAGTGTGCCTGGAGCCAATGGCAGCTATCGGGCTCCTATAAAAGAGGGTGGGGAAGAAATAACAGCTGGTGGGAAAAGCCACCAGCTTTTTCATCACTGAAACCTTGATGCACATCCTGAGCCGCCCCTCAACATGCTGAGATCCTCCCAATCTGCCTGAAATTGGGTTCCAGCTCCAGGCTGAGCCCTTTAAGTCCTGGTGGTCCCTTCAGATGTCAGTGGCTACGGCGGGAAGATCGTGGTCTGCCTGGAGCCAGCCCTCACTGCCCCTCAACATTGCTGATGGGGACCAGAATCTGCTATTTAAGTCTCCAAAGGTGAAATTCAGCAGTGCTGTAAGTTGGGGGCTGTGTCACTCGGATCAGGGGTGAGCTGGATGCTCTCCCACAAGGTGGGTTGGAGCTGGGGCAGTGGCTGGTTTGGGTGAAAGCCCATGGGGGCTTGCAGGTTTGGAGATGCAGTGGTGGTAGCAGTGTTAACATAGCATCCTCCTGTGGGGGACATGCACTGCTGAGTGGGTGCTGCTGCCAGGGCTTTGCAGCAGCTTTGTAGGGGAAAAGAGGGGAAAAAATGAATGGCAATGGATTTTAGTGGACTTCAGTTGGCCTGTGAGAGGGGTTATATCTTCTGGGTGCTTTGTGAGCTGACCTCAACAGCTGTTTCAAGTCCTGTTCTCCTGTGAGCTCAGTGCTTGGCTCCCAGCCTCCCCTCTGGCATGTCTCAGCTTTATCCCTGTTACTGTTTGCATCCCTGTGGGAACGATGCACCAGGCACTGCTAGTGAGGGCAGCTGAGACCCTCCAGCATAGCACTGACCACTGCTGGGGGGAAGAACAGATCTGCTGAAGGGAGAAGCAACACCAAGCTTTCTGCCAGCCTTGTGCCTGCCTTAAAATACTCCAAAGAGATGTTAGATGCAGTTAAATATAGCTCCAGGCTACAGACATTTACTCCTGCCCTTGCTGCCAATCCTTAGATAAAATCCAACATCTCCAGGCACTAGTTTTCATCCTGCTACTTACTTCTTCTCCAGTCTTTTAGCTGAATTAGTATTTCATCTGCCTCTTCATGTGACTTTTCTATCTTTTGTCCAATTTTAAGTCATACCAGTTGATTTATACCAAACCCCACATAACATGAAATCAACTTTCAGCTCCCTCTGTCCTGCTTGAAAATAAGCAAATGGGTCCAAGGGCTTTCGGAGGTAATCATCTCTGTGCCAGCCAGCTGCTCTCTGATCCAGAAAATAAAGAGCACAGCCTGTTTCCTGTTAAATTCTCCTGGTCGCATTGATTTACATTGTTTGTCTCATGTTTTATGGCTTCCAAGCTGATGTTGCATTAAGCTGGCTGGAGTTTAGGCAAGAAATCAAATGCAGGCACTGGCAGGCGTCCCCAGATGCGTTCATGAGGGTTGATTGCATAGTCACATTTTTTTAGTCACTGGAGGAGAAGCAGCAGCTCTGCCTCACTTGTGTCCTGGCCTGTTTGCATCGATGCTGTGCTGGCAAAAACGCATTTTCAGAGAATTTTGGAAATTCAGATTTTGGGGCAATGTGGGTGGCAGAGGGGCTGCATCCCCCTGCACCGTGGCTGAACACTGCTCCAGCTGCCAGAGCAGTGGTTTGGTGGTCATGGGACATCTCCTGTCTTTATCTTGACCTGTAAACTTTTATTTTAGTCTTATATTCTTCCTTATTCTGTTGAGGAGGGCAGTGAGAGAGCCAAGGCTACCCCACCAAAACTGTGGTTTGGGGCAGAAGTTGATATCTATTTATATGGGTGTGTGGTTGTATGCATATAGACCCATAGAAAATCTCCAGTTGGAAGGGACTCATAAAGTCCCATTGAGTCCAACTCCCTGCCCCTCACAGGACTACCTAAAACTAAACCATATGACCAAGTGCATTGTCCAGATGCTCCTTGAACTCCAACAGCCTTGGTGTCATCACTGTTCCCCTGGGGAGCCTGTTCCAATGTGTGTTATATACAAGTACAATTTTAGGCAAAGCAGGATGAGTTTCTCATGTCCTTGCATGTCGGGCTCCAGCAGGGAGGTCATTCATACAGGCAGGGCTGATCTGAGCTGGCACCTTGCAGAGCTGGGGTCCAAGTGGTTTGCTGCCATTGCCCTTGCTGGCTCTCAGCACGTTTGTGCAGGGAGCTGTGGATGTGTTCACAAAAGACAAAGCAAAATAAAACAACTGCTTTCCATCCACCTCGGGTTAGTCAGAGGCTGTCGGCAGAGCAGGACAAGGATTTCTGCCCAAAGGAACCCGAAGTATTTGGAACCAAAAGCCCTGATCTAAGGGCAAAAACTTCTCACTGGCCACACGAGTGAAGCAAGTTTCTTATTTCATTGTGCAAACATCAGCAGCACATTGGTGGGGGAGTTCTGCCCTTTCTTCTCCATTTCTGGCAAAGTCTCTTTTTTCCTTAGGAAAATAAGAAATGGGCTGTTACTCTAGGACTGAATGCAGAACGTGCAGAAGTGAGTATTAGGGAAGACACCAACAGGATCCAGTAGGTTCCCTTGGCCACATGTTGAAAGGCATTTGGCATTAACTGTAAATTCTCTATTTTGAGCCTGTATTCAGAAATAATGGAGAAGCTGTGGGGGGAGTGCTGGGTGTAGGATGGGCTGAGCCAGTCCTGACTTTGCCATTTCTGTTCCCCCTCTTTCCATCACAGATTGGAAAATTGGAGTATTGATGGCTGCTCTCCTTTCTTGATTTCAAAGCATTATTGCAGGAAAAGGGGTTCATTGTTTGCCTCTGATGGTGCAATTTCGATTTTCTTAAGAAAAAAACTTTATGTGCCCCAGGGTTTTTGCATAAAGGTGCAGAAGTGCAGTAGCTGATGTTTTGGGTGCATTTTATTCACTGTACTGCTTTTTTAATTTAACATCTGTTTTATTGTTGAAGGGGATGTTATTCAGTGATTAAAGCAGGGGACAGGGAGAAAGGAGGTCTGCATTTCATAGCTTGTCTAAAATGAATTTACAGTTTCACATAGGCCATCTTTTGGTGAGTGCACACCCTCAGGTTCTCAGGTTTCCCTGCTCTCACCACCTTTCTAACAGAAGGTACCTTCTCTATTTTAAGTTAGGGCTGTTTCCTCTCTCTGTAGCAAACCCAGCAGCTTCTCAGCAAGCTCACTGTGTGGTTCCCTTTTGAAAGGCCACAAGAAAAATAAACGATTGATGGAAAGCAGACAAGATGAGGGAGCTCTGCAGAAGGTCCTGCTCCTCCCTCCCCTATTTGCTGCTCTCCCAGACTTTGGCCCAGTGCTCTGTGTCTTTAGCACTGGGGCTTTTGGGGTGTTTTTTCTTTTTAGATGTTGGAGTTAGTGAGCTGCTTGTTCACCTCGTTGCACCATTTTCCAGAGACAGATGAGATTACTTCTTGTATCACTGTCATTATAAATACCTATTATAATGGATATTTAGCTCATTAAGTGGATGCCACATGTGCTGCTGCTTTAGGAACTCAGGAGTTAGTCCTGCAAACCACCGGGCGCCTTCAACCATTTAAACTTCATGGGGTGAGTCCCACAAGAGCCAGCTGATCCCTCTTCTGTTAGGGGCTGGTGTGTTCAGAGCCCAGAAAAGGCAGCCAGCTGCATTGCACATCAGGGGGAGTCAGCACCTGCAGCAGCATGGTGGGAGTCAGATGAGATTTTTATAAGAGCTCCAGGTTTGATGCTCTGAGATACTGGATTTTATTTTTTTTTTTTTTTTTAAGCCAGCTTAAAAGAGGGGAAGGAATTAGGCAATGTCTTGTTCTCAGGTGTTCCTGTGCTGGAGATGTGTGCTCTGCCTGCACACGTCTGTCGTGCCACATAGGCAGCTGTCTGCAAGCCAAGAGCACGAGAAAGTGCCTATAAATGTAAAAGCAGAAATTACTCACTCCTGCTTTCTGACTGGAAAAACAGCTAAGTCTGTATTTATTGGATGGCTGGGACTGTCTACCAGCTGGAAAAACCTGAGGACTCTGCACCTCCAGAGGCTCCAACAGCTGGGGAAAAAATCTCCCCTTGAAATAAATACATCTGATTCCTCAAACACCTCGCCTGGGAGCACAGGGGCAAGGGCTGCATGGAGATACTCCTAGCCCCATAATTATTTCTCCAGGCACATGGAAAAATCAGTTCTCAGCTGTCACATTTAGAAAGCAAAAGACAAGAGATCAGACAGAAATGGAGGAATATGGAGCTATTTATCTTGGAGAGGTCAGAGCAGAAACTGCCTCGTTCCTCTCAGAGGCACAAATGGATTAAGGTCAGGTTGCACTTTCTTCCTCAAAAGGGTTGTCAGGCCCTGGCCCAGGCTGCCCAGGGCCGTGGTGGAGTCCTCATCCCTGGAGGGATTTCAAAGTTGTGTAGATGTGGTGCTGAGGCACATGGGTCAGTGGTGGCCTTGGCAGTGCTGGGTTAACAGTTGGACTTGATCTTAAAGGTCTTTTCCAACAAAAATGATTTTGTGATTTTTGTGGGACGAGTGAGAGTGGCTTGGCAGCACAGGATGAGCCCATGCCCTGTGAGACCTGGGGGATCACTGCCTGTGGACCTGGGGCAAAGCAGAGGTGCAGGAGTGATGCTGTCAGGTTATGCACAAGGGTGGCACTGTGTGTGCAGGTGGGTCCCTGTGCTGGCAGCTGAGGTGTTCTGCAGGCAAACACCGAGACTGGCACCTTTCTGCTCCTTCAGTGCTCCCCAGGACTTGGTTTTGCTGACTTTGACTGCAAGATACACGTGGTGTGACTATCAGAAATGCTCAGCAGGGTCCCAGCCCATTGCTGCATGCACCACATCTGCCCTGGCATCCCCTGAGGCAAACTTTGCTCTGCTAACTGACTGATACACAAGGCAGCTGGGACAGAAAAATAATACTGGTAGCAGAGAAAAGCAATAAAAATGAGCGTGCCTCTAGGAAACACACAGAGGCAGCAGAATCCTTCCAAGTTAAAGAGCATCCTTGCTGGGTTTGCAGCTGACAGGTTTGTTCTGTTCAAAAGAAAGACTGTGTGAAGTGCAAGGCATGATTCTGGATGCAGAAACATCTATTCAGCAGAAACATCTTATTCTCCTGCTGTGAGGGGATGCAGAGGAATGTCATCAGCCTAATGTCTTGTGGGGCCTTTTTTCCCTAAACTCAGAAGCTTTTGAGCACTGTCCTTGAATGTTCTCCTCCTCCAGGGATCGTAAGTCTTCCCCAAACATCCAGGCTGGCTTTGTTTGGATCTGTCTGCACTGATGGATTCTGCTGGGACCCTTTTGCATTGCTGGGTACCAGCTGCCCCCAGTGCTCTGCATCCTGCCACGAAGTGCAGCCAGGAACAGGGTATCCCCATCCCCTGCTTCTGGGGGTGGGATTCATTCTGGGGTCTGGAATGACCCTCAGCCCTAGATAAATTTAGGGCATCTCAGAGGGTGAGATGTGCAGAGGGATGCTGCCCTGTGGTCCTCCCCAACCAAGGGACTGTCTTGGAGCCTGTGCTGGTTTAACTGCAGGCAGTTTGCTCTGTCAGGCAGGTGTTAAATCCATCCTTTCCCCCTCTTCTGAGGGCATTTTGTTCATATTCAGAAAGGCAGAGATAAGAGGATTGATTTCAATCAGTGTCTTTGCCATAGAGCTACCCAAGCACCTCAGCAGGGTTGCTGGGGGAAAAAGGATGCTCAGACCCTGTCTGGGCTGCCAGGCAGCACGGGAGCAGACTGGGCTTGGAATTTCAGAATTATTTCTACCTAAAGGCCAAATGAATCTCCCAGATGCAGAGGACAAGCTGAAATCCATGAGTCTTTGTGCTTTATCATACTGGTATCCTCTTCCAAATTCCTATGTTCCCTCAGTTCTTCCTCTACTGGATCTCTCTATATAAACTATAGCATAATTAGAAGGGAGGGGGGTTTTTTGTGGTTTTTTTTTGTGTGTGTGTTTTGTATTTTTTTGTTTTGTGTTGTTTTTTTGGGTGGTGGTTTTTTTGTTTTTTTTTTGAGGCTGGAGCAAAAACTCAACCTCTCACCATCCTGGCTTTCAAATCCACCTTTAGTGAGCATGGAGACAGAAGCCCCAGGCACCAGCCCTCCTCCAGCCACCTCTTGGTGAAGGAGAGATCCTCCCTGAAAGCCAGGTTGTGCAATTGCTGCTGAGGCATTTGAGGAAAAAAGAATAATCCTGAACAGCTCTGGCAGAACATGCCTAAAACAGGCAAGCTTGGGCCTGGGGAAGGAACTGGGCAGAGCCAGAGGGGAAATTCTTGTCATTCTTAGGATTTGAAAGGTGGAATTAAGGTATAATACTGCTGGATGAGGGCCAGGATATTTGGACTAGGAAACTGGCTCTTGCTGTAACTGTCACTCTTGAATTGTATTCAGGGCTACTTTTGGAATGGTGTTGGTGTTAGGAGAAGAATTGTAGTGGAAGGCCAGGGAGGGAATAAAAAAAGATGCATTTTTGTCACTGAAGGTGCCAGCCACAGGATGATTTTGTGTGGCTGGCCTCTGCTATAGAAGTAGAAGAAAAAAATGTTTTATGTTGTGGCTCACACTTGGAAATAACATGGAAAAAATAGTTTAAAGTAGGTTCCTAAATAGCACCAGCTCTCACGGCTGCTCTTCCCTCATCCTTCTCATACCAGCAGTCCCTTAGAACTTAAAGTACAGGAGCAGCTGTAAACTGTGCCACTGCCAAAAGAAAACTGGGCACAAAGCAGGCACAACCCCCTGGAGCTGTAGATTCACTCCTGGGTTCACCTTTGAGGCTGAGCCCCCAGTGAGGAGGAATTATTTCCCAACTTTAAGGAACAAACCAAGAGCAAGCCAGCAAGGAACAGACAATGTGACATTCAAAAAAACCAAGCAGTTTTATGAGCTTTGCTTCTGGTGGTGTTTATCCACCAGCAGCAGCAACTGTTGAGCTCTGTCTGTACTGAGACTTCACAGGGTGCAGTGTTTGATGGGTTATTTGATCCGTGGCTCTCTTATGAACACTGATTAAAGAAAGGCCCAGCGTGGGGAACTCATTCTGTACAACAGCATCATGCTTCCCCCTCTTTCCCTTGGAGATTGGCATTTTTCCCCCCCTGGAGGTACTGTTTGATTGCCACAGATTGGGAGCTTTTAAAAGGCAAGATATATGTGAGTCACAGCTAAAGCCATAAAAGAAAAACCAATAAAGCAATCTGAAAAGTGCTGTTTAATGGATTGAGGCAAACTTACTGGAAACAGGATACAGGCAGTCTCATCTTTAAATCGTTAGTTCAAACCCAGCTGCCTTTGGGAGCAAATAACATTTATTGCCTGTCAATAGCTGGCAGAGAAAACAAATTTGAAAGGGATTTTACCACCTGAAAGGAGTCCCTGGTTTCTCCATGCTCCCAGCATGTCTGAAAGACAGGCTTATCATAAAACTGGGTCCTTACAGGACAGAACCTTTCCCTACATGGAAGTACAAGGAGGTACAAGGCTGCCTTTGCTTGATTTGCTTGATTTTCTTGGCAAATAAAACCATGGAGGAGCCAGGCTGCCTGCACCCCACTCAATATCCCTGCTTCCCTGTCACCTTGGAGAAGCAGGAGGCAGCACCACTCCTCCCCATCACAGAATCATTAAGGTTGGAAAGGATCTCAAAGATCATCAGGTCCAGCTGTCAACTCAACACCACCAGTATGGGCTCCCCGGGGCTGGTGGGCACCATGTCCTGGCAGGCTCCTGAAACTTTTATCACAGGCTGAGACGTGAGGCAATGGGCTGGGATTAATTCTCACAGCCTGAGGGTATTGCTCTCAGCTCCAGTACCACATCTCTTGAGGCTGGGATGACAGGAGAGCCCAGCTGGGTATCTCTCCCCATCCATGCAGGTTTTTTGCCACCTCTCTGGGAGACACAACAGTGAGTCAGACTGTATTTTAGGGGATTAAAAGGGAATAATCTCCCATCTTAGTGTCCCCAAGTAGCCAAGCTCTCAGCAAGCTCAATAGCACCAAGGCAGTGGTGCCTCTTGGTTGCTGCAGCACTGATGGGGAGGGGAGCCCCAGCTGCAGGAAAATTTGGGAGGCAGAGAGCCAAGGGCTCAAACATCCATCAGGGATGAGCAGGAGCTGTCTGTCAAGCATCACTGCTCAGTTTGGCTTTCCCCAGACTGAATTTTATTAAATCCCTTTATCAGATTTTGTTTTTTAATTCCCATTGGGCAAGAAACACCAATGTGGGGGAACATCCCATGGGATTTCTCCTGTTGAGGTGACCCCACAGCAGCACTGTTTGTGTATGGTGAGGACAGCAGGGCCTGGGCTCATGTATGTAAGGAAGAAATACATTTGCTGTCTGGTTCAGTCTTTACATATCACTGTATTCATGTTAACAAGTCAAAGGCAATTTCTTTTTGCAATTTTTAGGGATAAAACTTGTCTTTTGCTTCCAGCTCTGAGAAGAAAGCAGTTAGGATGGCCTCAAGCCAGTCCTTGTTAGCAGTGACCCTATAGAAATGTCTCCTCATGGACTGAGCTTGCTGCAGCCAAACCCCCAGGAGCAAAGGTGCTGGTGCAGCTCATGCTGGGTGCTTTGCCCAGCTGTGGGTCAGAGGAGCTGCGTGTGAGATGTGCCAGCAGCCACCTCAGCCTTCAGTGTGTGCTCCAGCCTGATGTTATTCCAGATGTTTCCACAGTTGCACAGGTGGCAGACACATGGCTTGTTCTTCCCCCCTGCTGCAGAACAGGTGCGTGACACCAGAGGACACCTGAGCTCTGAGCCAGGTGCTACTCCTTCTGTCCTGTGCTGCCAGAAAGTGCCTCACATCTATTAAAATATCTAATTGTAGCTTTTCCCAATTCATTGGTCAGTTGCAGCGCTGTGCTTGATGCCTGGTTGCCCAGAGCCGCGTGTTTTGGGTGGTTTCAACCGCAAGAGCAGCCTCTGAACCCTCAGCCGGGAGGCAGCATCGGGAAAAGGGTGTTCTTGGTAAAATATTGTTCCAGTTGAAGCTCTCACCTTTCCCCTTCAGCGGCGGTGTTGGGGGTGTGGAGTGAGCAGTGCGAGCCTCCAGCTGTTCCCAGCCACCAACACCTGCCCGGGAAGGCACTGCTGCACCTGGGCTCACACAGAGGCGCCCGTGTGGCGCCCCCGCGTGCTCCAGCTGTGCATGCAGATGTGCATCCAGCTGCCCACCCAGCTGCGCATCCAGAGGTGCATCCAGATGTGCCCCAGCGCCCCCGCAGGGATTAAGGGCCCCGCCCCCAGGCCCCGCCCCCNCCGCGGTGCGGAGCGGAGGCTGACAGGAACTGTTCTGTAGCGCTGCATTTGCATCTGCGAACACAACCTGAAAGAGACAGGGGTTGTGGAAGAGCTTTAGCAGTAGATCTGCAGCGATAGACTTGATCTGTCTCTTATCTGGAATTGGTTCTGGTGGAAGCCCCCGTTTGCATGTGCTGTTGTGAACGTGTTGTGCCAATTTTTGTAGGTCTGCATCTTCTTAGTATTATCGAGAAGTTTGATGTTTTGGAGTGACAGGTTGTGTGCCTGAGTGCTGAAATCCTGCCTAGGAGGAGCAATAGACACAAAACTGCACAGAACGGCAGCTCATCTACTATTAATGTGCTACCGACTTTTATTTCTCTATTTTTCTTTTTACCAGTTGAACTCCCTCCCCAAAAAGCACAGCTTTCTTCATAACCACTCACCAGACAGATATATTGATACACACATGAGCATACATGAAAGAAATTTAGGAACACCTGTCCTTCCTCTGGCTCTGCTAACACAAGCAGGAAGAAAAACCCTCTACCAAATCTGAGACAGTTCATAAGGCTACCAAAGCAATCAAAATTCAGTACTTTCAGATTTTTCAACATTTAAGACCCCTAAAATGAGTTTAAAGAACAGTTAATTAAAAGGGTTGCTCCANGGCGGGCGCTGCGGCCCTGAGGTCCCCGCACCCCGAGGGCCGGGCTGGGCCGGGCCGGGGAACTCGGCTGTACGAGCATCGCCGCGGGTCCCGAGGATGGGCAGCGGGGCCGGTTCGCTGCTTCCCGCCGGTGCCGTGACGGAATACGAGGAGGATCCCAGCCGGGTAACGCGGAAAGTTTCCGTAGGGGCGGGCTGAGCGGCTTCAGGAGCTGCCAGCGCTCCGGGGCTTTGTTCAGAGGCTGAGAGGTGCTGCGCTGGTGCGGGTCCCCGCGGTGCGGAGCGGAGGCTGACAGGAACTGTTCTGTAGCGCTGCATTTGCATCTGCGAACACAACCTGAAAGAGACAGGGGTTGTGGAAGAGCTTTAGCAGTAGATCTGCAGCGATAGACTTGATCTGTCTCTTATCTGGAATTGGTTCTGGTGGAAGCCCCCGTTTGCATGTGCTGTTGTGAACGTGTTGTGCCAATTTTTGTAGGTCTGCATCTTCTTAGTATTATCGAGAAGTTTGATGTTTTGGAGTGACAGGTTGTGTGCCTGAGTGCTGAAATCCTGCCTAGGAGGGGCAATACACACAAAAGTGCACAGAACGGCAGCTCATCTACTATTAATGTGCTACCGACTTTTATTTCTCTATTTTTCTTTTTAAAAACATAAATTTAAAGAGCTAGAAGCCTGTGCATGCTGCCAATAAAATTCCTTTTGTAGAATGGTTCTCCAGCAGTAACTGGAGCAGTAACAAGTACAGTGTATTCTTGCATAACTGGGAGCACACTGGTAACTCTTTTTTGACTGATGTGCACATCCATATCATTTGCTCTGTGTATTATATACGTAAGTGGAGCAGAATGTATAGAGGTTTTTGCTTTCATTTGGAGCAAACCTTTTAATTAACTGTTCTTTAAACTCATTTTAGGGGTCTTAAATGTTGAAAAATCTGAAAGTACTGAATTTTGATTGCTTTGGTAGCCTTATGAACTGTCTCAGATTTGGTGGAGGGTTTTTTTTTCTGCTTGAAGTGTTAGTAGAGCCAGAGGAAGGACAGGTGTTCCTAGATTTCTTTCATGTGTGTATCAATATATCTGTCTGGTGAGTGGTTATGAAGAAAGCTGTGCTTTTTGGGGAGGGAGTTCAACTGGTAAAAAGAAAGGGTACAGCTTGTTTCATCTTTTACTTACTGCTTCTTGAGGGAAATGTATAAATAGGAGTACATCTGAGGTGTTGTTTGGTTTTTTTTACTCCTTGTAATTGTGATTGTACTAGAAATTGTGGAGTTATTACATAATAGTACGTAGTCTTCCCCAATATGGAGCCTTTGGATTCAGCAGTAGTCCGTGGCTATGAAGATTAAATGTGGTCTTTCAAATTTTTCAGAGCTTTTGATTAAAAAAAACAAAACAAAAAAACCCCCAAAGAAACAAATAAAAAACCCCCACACTCAAAATCTAGGTTCAAGGCAATGCACGTGTGAAGAACATCACTATAGTTCCTACAGTGTGAACTCTACCTCTGCATTCCCTTATAACAATTTTGTCCAAGTTTGTCCTGTTATCCTGTTATTCCTGTTATTATTATTCAAGTTATTCCTGTTGTTATTGTCCTGTTTGTCCTGTTATGCCAACTAGAGCTTCTCTTGCTCAGCTTGGCAGTTTTTCATCCCAGATGCTTTCTGCCAGGTGGCTCACTGCTTATTTCTTTGTGGTGAATTAAAATTGCTCATTTTATTTTATCATTCTTTTTTATGGTATGACTAAGGGGGGGAGAAATTGAGAAAATCAGCTGCAGGTCTTGAGAGCTGTAATGACTTGAACAGCTAAAGATGGACTTGGAACTCAGGGCTTCTTAATTTTTATTTCCAGCTTCCTGAGTACTTTGCTTGTGCAGTGCTGTGACATTCCTCTCTCAGGTTGTGTTACGTGACTGGTAGTAACACCTGATATCTGCTCTTTGGGGAAATCATTAAGGTGATTGTGCAAGCACTGCTTCAAAGGCTTAAAAATGCTTCTTGAATACTTAATTTTTGGAACAGACTTCTACATGAGCCTCTGATGGTTTGGATAGCTTCTTGAAGTGGTACACTGCAAATTTTTCAGTCGTGTTCCTTGGTATTGTGCTATACCATTACCATGTAGCTGTTGGCTTTCCTCTGCAATCTTCTTTGTGGTGAACAAACACAACCAGCCAGAAACATAGCAGCTTATTGAAGGAAAGGTTTTATGGAATTCCTTTAGCTTCCATTTAGGAATGCTGAAAGACTTAATGTTGTATGCAAGGGCTTCTTAGGACTATTTGAGGGGAAAGACAACTTCCCAGTAGTATGAACTGCATCATCACTCTTCCAGCTTCCAAAGTGAAAGTCTGAGCTCAGGAGCTTGTGGGGATTGCTTATTATTGGGTGGTAATGGATCATCTTCCTTCCCCTGGCAGGGAATGCTTATAACAAACCCTAAACTGTTCTACCATAAAATACAACTGAATGACTTGCCTCTTGACTAAGCTAAAAGTCTTCAACATATTTTGGAAGAACTTGAGGAAAAAAGGTCTTGACCCACTGCATGTAGGGGGAGGGAAGAGGGCAGAAGAGGGTATGTGTGTGCTGAAGAAGGAAACAAAGCACTCATTTTGCTTTCCAAACATCTTCATGTGGCTGATTCATAAGCCTGACTTTTCTGGGAATAAAGTTCAGCTATTCACACTTCTGTTTAGCTGCATTTTCTTGTACTGAAACTTAAACATTTAAATTCTTCTAGGAATTTGCTGCTACAGGACTTCTCTACCATTGGAGTAATCTTTCATCTGCCTCAGTTTATGACTGGGGGGGGGGAGAGGTCTGTGTTTGTTTGGGGTTTTTTAGTTATTTTTTTGAGGTTTGGTATTTTTGTTTGTTTTTTCTTAAGAGTTGTCTGTATTTTTATGTGGAGTGGCACTTTCCTTTTACCAGGTCACAGTGGGTAACAAGGCCACAACTTTTCAAAGCTCTGCTTACACGCTGACGAGGGATCGCCGTTTGCCTTGCTGGGATTTTTAAATGCTGTCGATTTAGTTCCTGTTAACAGCAGAACATTAATGACTTGTAGTAATCCCTCAGGTTGACAGATGTGATCCAGAGCACTTACTCACGGAGAGGAGGGAGAAGGTGGGGTTTGTTTGCAAGCTGCTAGAAGGGCAGTGACTTCCCTATGTCATACTTGTCCCAAAGAGCTTCTGAGCCTTCAGGCACAGAAGGGAGTTTGCTGACTTGTGGAATAGATCAGTTTGCTGAGAGGGGCTGTTTGACTGCTCCTCTGTGGGTTTTCTGACATACAAAGCCCTGGTCTTGCTGCAGTTTCTGGCAATTGAATGCTCCAGGTATTGCTTCCAGGAAAGAAAACACTAGAGAAGGTTGTGGGACAGCTTAATAACAGCTTTTATGGTCTTTCAGCCTTAAGTATCCTTGAATTTATCAAAAGATTACTGCATCAAATGAAAATGTGCTGGGTTTGTGTGTGGGGTTTTTTTGTAGAACAATTTAGGAAACCTCCTGGCAGGCTGCAGAGTGGATTTGTGAACACAGCTGGAGTTGAGAGTGAGTCACCCACCACCCAACCTCACCCAGCCTGGGCACTGAGGGGTTCAGCCTGCAGGCCATGGGCTTTTTCCTCCAATGCTGCTTGGTTCTGGAAGCTGGTGCTGGTTTTTGGTTTGTTTTTAAAGTGTTATTGTAGTATACATGATCAGAACTGATGCACTTGGGTTTGATATGATTTTCTCTAATGATCAGTTGCTTAATTTTTGCATTTGGGAAACCTTAACATCTTCAAGGAGTCGTTTTTAGTTTGGAAGATGAAAATTTCTCTGGAGGGTTTTTTTTGTTTGATTAGTTGTTTTCTTTTGAGGGAGGGCTGAGTTTTGGGTTTGCTTTTTTTTGTTTTGGTTTGGTATTTTTTGGGGTGCTTTTTTGGTTTTGAAAATTAGTATATGTAATTTACTCAAACTGAGTAATGTTAGGGATTATATGAAGTGTAAATATTTGTAAGTCTTAGTTGCTCTGAGGCAAAACACAGTTTCTGTGGTGTTAATTCTCTGAAGTGAGTACTGACTTTTAGGTACAGTAAAGATGTAATTAAAACTTTAAAGAGTAAGAGCAAGGCACTGATTCCCTGGGGGAGCTGCAGCAGAGTCTGCATGCTGCCTACTTCCACCCCTCACCAGCTTGTGAAGGCCAGGGGCTTGCTGAGGGCCAGGTCTGCTCAGATGGTGGCTTGAGAATTTCTGATTTGGTGACTGAATTTGCATGGAGGAAGAGGTTCAGGGGATAACACAAGAGCATGTTATTCATTCAGGCATGTGTCTTGCATCATTGACAGAGATGGAAAAGCTCTGAGGATGTCAGTCACTTAAAAAGTTGGTGGTACCTCAGCACTTGGAGCTCCTTACAGTGAAAAGCATCTGTGCTTCACACTGTTCAGGGAGTTATTTCAGCTCTGAAAAGCAAGCTCATATTTAAAATTTCAGTTAGGTTATTAATTTCATTTAAATTTTGAGAGGAGGAGTCAGTTTTCAGCCTACCTTATCTGAAAATTCAAAGCTGTTGAGCTACAGTATACAGGTAAAACAACTGTCTGTACATTAACTGTTAGGAACAGAAAAAATAAAGATATGGCATAGAGGTTGGCATGAACAGATGAAGTCATCCCAGCAGCAGTGTAGGAGATTTATCTAAGCCAGTGTTGGGTTCTTGCCATAAATCTTTCTGTGTAGGAACCATAAATTCAAATTCTTAACTCTGAAGTGTTACATTTATCTTGGAGGGGAAGGACCCTTGTCATACAAGCAAAAATGCAGACTTACCTAGAGGGTGTAGAGGAGACTTCAAAAAAGAGCAAGCTTACCAGCACTGCTTAACAGGAATCCAAACACTGTTTGAAGGTAGAATGCCATATATACTTTTTTCTGGCAAAGTTTTATCATGTGACTTAAAGCCTTGTATAATTTGTCCCTGGGATACTTACTGAGAACAGGATGTTTTTTCTTTTTTGTGTGTGTGGGTTTTTTGTTGGTCTGTGGGGTTGGGGTTTTTGGTTTTTGTTTTTTTGTGATTTTTTTGCCTTGTTTTGTTTGCTTTTTGAGAGAAATATCTCTAGGGGCCAAATTTTACAGAAAGGAAACAATAAGGAAAGATGTTAGGATGAAATAAATAGTTTTCTTTTGTATATCCTGCTTTGTGTCTTCTGACTACTGAGATGGATGAAAATTTTGAAGTTGCCATGAGTTTATTCTTTTCTTGTTGTTTCTCTTATTTAAATCAGGCCTGATCTTAGTCAACTTTAATCCTGGATTGTGTTTGTAGTTTTTAAAGACTACACTTTTTGTAGCTTTTAATGACTATACACTTCTTTAATCAAAGCTTCCCATGAAGTAAAACTTGAAGTTTCCCCTACTTTCCATAAATTGTTTTTCTTAAAAGCCTTGATCAAAACTTGGGCACTGTCAGTGTTGCAATGTAGCTTTTTTTTCTTTATTTTTTCTGGTATAAAACCTCACTTAATAAAGAAAAGAGTGTTTACTAAATAATTACTTTTCTACTGTGTGTAAATTATATCTTTGCTTGCCTGTGAATATAGCTATCCAGTGCTGGAATTCTTTCAACTATGTTGTTAGAATGTATCAAAGAACTTCCCTGTAAATAGTGATCGTGGTCCTGAATTTAGTTGCATTTTCTGTTGCTGCTGTGGATAAACATAAAGACTTTTTATTCTGGCCTGATTATGCTTAGACTTTGCCTTTACTGGTCTTAATGCAACACCAGGAGACAATAATTTTATTGAATGCTGTCAGGGATTTCTGTTGTTGATTTATTGTAGTGGTTCCTGAAGTTCTAAACATTTATTTTTTTCTCCCCTTGCCAGACCTTAATTTATTTTGAATAGGATTCCCATGGCATGTGAACTAGAAGATAATTTGAAATAGAAGGACTCCTTATTTTGAAGTGACAACCTTTACCAAAATGGTTGGAAAACTCAAGCAGAACTTGCTGCTGGCATGCCTGGTGATCAGCTCAGTGACAGTGTTTTACCTGGGCCAGCACGCCATGGAGTGTCACCACCGGATAGAAGAACGCAGCCAGCCTGTGAGGATGGAAAGTGTGAGAAGCACGGTCAGAACTGCTGCCAGTGCAAATGCAAACAAAACCTTTGCTTACAACAAAGACATGCCTTTAATATTTATTGGAGGGGTACCTCGAAGTGGCACTACCTTGATGCGTGCCATGCTGGATGCCCATCCGGATATTCGATGTGGGGAGGAGACGAGGGTGATCCCACGAATCCTGGCGGTGAAGCAGATGTGGGCTCGGTCCAGCAAAGAGAAGATCCGGCTGGATGAAGCTGGAGTCACAGATGAAGTTCTGGACTCAGCCATGCAAGCGTTTTTATTGGAAATCATTGTGAAACACGGAGAGCCTGCTCCCTATTTGTGTAACAAAGATCCTTTTGCTTTAAAATCCCTAACTTATCTCGCTAGAATTTTCCCCAATGCCAAATTTCTCCTCATGGTACGGGATGGTCGTGCATCTGTGCATTCCATGATATCTAGAAAAGTGACAATAGCTGGGTTTGACCTTAACAGCTACAGGGACTGCTTGACCAAGTGGAATCGTGCTATAGAAACTATGTATAACCAGTGTATGGAGGTTGGTTTTGAAAGGTGCATGCTGGTACATTATGAACAACTCGTACTGCATCCAGAAAGGTGGATGAGAACTCTCTTAAAGTTTCTTCGCATCCCATGGAACCAAGCAGTGCTGCACCATGAAGAAATGATTGGAAAAGCAGGGGGTGTTTCTCTTTCAAAGTGAGTATGAACATTCTTCCTTTACCTTGTCTTGGTCTAGGAGGTAAAATAGTATGTTTTTCGTATAAAAGACTACTTGTAACTTTGTTTCAGTTTGTAAGTAGCTAATGATGGTTCGGGAAGCCTATTTCTGATGCAGATTGTCTGGAAAGTAAGAATGATTGTTAACTAACACTTTGCAATCTCAGGTTGCAATCTCATGTGTGCATGGAGCATATGAACAAACCTTTAATTCCTGATCAGTCTAACTTCTGTGTCTAGTATCAGCCTTTCTGCCAATGCAGCTTTGCTTTTCCCTGTGTCCCAAAATAAAGCTTGCCTTTTTTATTTAGACTGCTGTTATTCATCCTAGCAAGATCATCGTTTGATTTCAGAAAATTCAGTATTGTTGTCAATGCAAAAATGGTCTTTGAGTTACATTTGCCAAGAACACACTCTTCCAGGAAACTTGAGAAACTGTTCCAACAAAATAGAAAGCAGAATTGGCTTTCGTTTGAGTTGGCATGTGCTCCTAAAAGGACAAGCATTTTGAATAAAAATTAACCTTGCTGTAAGCAAATCTCTCAGTATTCTGTCATGCCATCTGTGCAGCTGACTTAGTTACTTCCAGAAACCAAAATACAGCTATGCTTAGAAAACCCAGATTAGGTACTGGGGGGAGGGGGGAAACCAAAACAGCTAGTGAATACTCCAGTTAAACTCTTTGATTTCTTGCCTGTTATACATAGGGAAGCTTCTGAGATGGAAGCTGACTGGTTGTTATGGGGAAGAATGGTGTGAATGTTTGAATCCCTCTTTTTTTTTTTTCTATGACAATCGACTACCAGATTGTCATGTTTAAGTTTCCAAAATACTGATTTGAAAGCCCTATTCCAGCAGTAAGGCATGGCCAGTTAAATTCCTTGGTTTCTGTTTTTTTGAATATTCATCACTTTCCAAGTGCTTCAGTGTAACAGAGGCACAAGCAGGCAGTCCAGGCTAGGTAGAGACAAATCAAATTGTTGAATTACAGAGTGATTTATTTTTTTTTAATTAAAAAAAAAACAGAACACCCCAAACCTACAGTTTTGAGAAGTAAAAATTGGGAAATCTTGTTTTTTTTAATGGCTAGGGAAGTGACTATGTGGATTTTTTAATATAGAGGATTACGATGTAAAACAAATCAGTGTTATTAATCAGCATCTAGAAAGAGAATTTAAAACTTATGTAATGGCTATAAATTCACAATCTGGAGGTTTCACATCACCATTTCCAGTGAAGAAGCACAGCCCCCACCACTGTGATCACAGAGCTCTCAGGAAGCCATCTCAACTTTTTTTCAGTGATGTTGTTCATTAGCATATTGAAGCTTTCTGACACTTAACCCCAAGCAGGGTACTGTTGTAGGTCTCTGTCAGCTCTCTCTGTGTCTGAGCTTCTTTTTGGTTCTCTGTATCATGTTACTGCTTCACTGGGGCAGCTGATGGGGAGTGAGCTCACTTTTACTGATATAAATAGGTGGGTGCCAAATTCCTGTTAAGTCTCCTGTATGCATAATGTGCAATTCTAGAAAACTGTGCATAATGCCAATTCTAGAAAAGTATTGCTACCTTATAACTTCCAGATTAGTGTTTTTAAAAATTAATGAACCTCTATACTATAAAACTCAGTAGCCTGGCTGAATTAATAGTTTTAAGTAATATTTCTTGCAAAGTCTGGTAGACTGGGATGTGAGAAGTTGAGAATACTCTTCATGTCTCTAAAAACTAAGCAAATGCATTGTTGAAAATAAGATGTTGCTTCATGATTTATTTTCTAATCGAACTTTAAAATTTAAGACAAATGAGTATGAAAGTATTCTTGTGGCCCTCATCAGTTCAGTCTGTTCATGGAGTTCTTTATGCTTTTATTCTCTCTGAGATGATATGTGAAAGTAATTTATTATTTCAGAAGGCACTGGCAATAGTAGAAAAAAAATGATTTACTGGTGTTCCGTCTGTTGGTGGTTATCTAACCAAATACCCTTGAAATAAGTGGGGAGATTTGTTTTTCAGTTGCAAGAGACCTTTATAATTTGATAATGATTTCAGTGACTCAGTCTTTCAAGGTCTGCAGGGAAAAAAAAACAGTAACAAAACAGTGATTATGAAATTCTCTATCTTGAGTGTCTGTGTATTTATATGATACTAATTGAAATTGTGCTGGTGGAGGTTGAGTTTCCTTAATTTTTTATTTTCTTGTGCAGTTAAAACCTCCTGCTGTCGGCATCCCCAGCTCCTCACTGCCCTCTTGTGTACAACAGATTGTGGGGGACAGGGACACTGCTTGGTTGGGGGGGTGTCTTTGCCCAGGGCAGAGAACTTATTCTTTGAAAAGATGCTTTCTAGGTAGTTAACCGAGAACTTTAATCTGCCACAGGCACCTTATCAGATTTTGACAGTTGAACAAAGTGTACCTTGCTTTAGACTCTAGTTTCCCTTCTATCAAGTTGCATTTGGCTTGTTCTCAGCTGCAGCAAAATTCTTAATGGCCTTGGGTGTGCATGGCTGTTAAATTCTGGGCCAGGTTCTAACCAGTGTTGTGCTCTTATAAGTTAGAATTTTTATTCAGGCTTATAGGGGAGTGCTCTTTACTTCACAGAGTGAACACTGCCTGCATTCAGCTGAAACAACAGTTTGGAGCAGTGGAGCTCCATATTCTGATGAGCAGCTTTCTCCCACCCAGCTACCTGAAGGACCAGTGCTGAAGAACTCTTCAGAGATATCTAAGGAAATGAAAAACACTGCTGTTGATTTCAACTCTGTCTTCTCCCAAGGCTTTAATCTGCCATATGCTTGTCAGGCTGTTTCACAATGTTATTACAGTATTTACTGGCAGGATGAAGATATCACAAGTAGCAAATCATTTGTATCACAATAGAATGTTTAAAAGATTCCACCACATAGGCCTGCCCTGTGTAGCATAGGAGGGAGAGTATGAAGATCTAGATAGAATTAGTTTCCTGGTTGTCTGCAAAGTGTTGGATAGGGCAGAAAACCTCAAGTCTCAAGAGTTAAAATGAGGAGAGAAACCTGCCTCAGCCATCTTCCACTCACCTTGTAGCCTTTCAGACAGATTCCACTTCAGAGTCATGATGCCTGCTCAAATCAGGTCCAGCATAAAATGCCTGTGTGTGATTTAACTATTGGAGGGTTTTTGAAAAGAAATCTGACAAGAGTTTGTTGTCTTGAAATACTTTAAAAAGCTTTGAGAAAAAAATGGCAATATTGCCAAAAAATCTATGTATTGACGTTATTATCTGGTAACAGAAAGTGAATGTTTAAGAATATATTTTTAACCCATCTGAAATAAAAATTAACTACATCAAATGAAATCTGTGGATAAGGCTCTAGGTCAGTGTAAAATGTTTTCTTTTCAGTTCCATAGAGTTTCACTTCCAGAAATAAGTCAGTTACCCAGTGGCTTGCAGAATTCTTCAGGCAGCAAGTTGACTTCAGTTTCTCTTATTCCACACTCAAACTCTTATGCAATGGTCTGTTAATAGCAGTGCTAGATACTGAGCAGTCTGTATTCAAGAACTGAATCTGTTCCCCTGGCTGCTTCATTTGAGGATACTGTAGCTGCCTTATTCTCTTCTGCATTTGCCCAGTAATCCTTACTTTTTCTGTTGCTGACGAAGCTCTAGCCTCATTATTGTTCTGTTTTACTTAGGATTCTTGCCCTTTATTTTGCTTTTTATCCAGCTGCAAGAAGCAGCACTGCATAGGTTTAGGGATGTGCAGCACGGAATTTGTAGTAGCAGGAAACCTGTGGTTTGAAGTAACTGCCAACGTGGCTGTTGGAGGGAATGTGTTATGGCTGGACTACATGCTACAACTACTATTGTTAATGTAGCTCTGGCATTTGCCTCCTAACTGAAAACAGCTGTGGTGACCACTGATGCAAAGAAAAGTCAGCCCTTTTATAGCAATTTTTATTAGGCTTATTATAGAAAGAGCTGTCTAGGTAAAATTACTGCAGAATATACTGTTTTTCATACATACCTTTCCTCTGATTCTAGGACAGATGTAGAAGGATTTGATTAGTCCTGTGTTCTGTGCTTTCAAAGCTGAAAAGGTTCCTGCAGTTTTGCAGTGAAACCTGGAAGCATGAACCAGGCAACATTTGCATATGCAAATACATCATGCATGAATCTGGCAACACTTGGTATGTTTCCCCTCGTTTTGCTCTGTTTGGCTTTTTGTGTGTGTTTTTCTCTCCCAGCTCCTTTCTGTGTTCCCCAACACTCCTCGGATGTTCTTTGGTCTGAAGAATCTTTCCCAGAAATTGTTTTCCCTTTCTTCCCACCTCACTGAAGAGGACAGAAAAGGATTTAAACAGAAAACTGAATGCTCTGTAGTGGTTTTTTGACTTGGTGCCTAGGAGCAGCTAAATGTAGTTCTGTGCTTATCTCTTGTCAGGTATTAATCACCAGGAAATGTTTCCTGCTGACCTTTTTGTTTCTAAATGCTAAAGTGACATTGAAGGAAAATACATTTTAAATATGCCTTTACTTCAGGATAAGGAATTCATACATGTTCTAATTGAGGTTCTAACTGATGTGTAGCACCTGTGGTTCTGGGGTTCTGATAAACTATCAATCACACCCATCACCTGATTCTCCCAGCATCACTCTTATTTTAAGCAGTTGAATCAATCTACAGTTTTTGGTGAAAGTATTTTGGGCTTGGCTGGGTCTGAGAGCAGGAAGGCCATAAACCTTGTACTTTTAAAACACCTGTTGGTAATCTTTTTTTGAACTGAAGAGAACCATAGTTCTAATGGTTCTACAGGCTCCTGACTTGCCACATTGAACAACTGAAACTCAACTCTGTATTCTGGCTAATTTGATGTGAAGTCAGATGTCATCTACTAATTGTAAGGATCAAAAAGGCAGTGCCCAGGCTTCTTACTTTGCTGTGCAGACCTCAGACCTTTGCTGTGATCTCAGGCCAATGGCCTCCAGGATGGCTGAGACTCAGCTGCAACTCCCTGGTTCCAAAATCCCATTCTGAGTTCCTGCATTCAGTTTGTGCTACTGAAAATGGCTTAAGAGAGTAAGGCTGTAAATTCTGGGGGTTGTCTTACAGTTTGTGTTTGTCAGGTGCTTACCAGCTTCCACTAAACACCTTCTGCAGCAATCTGAAGACCCAGTTCACCAAGACAATTTCCCCATGGGTGACTATTTCCCTCTCTGGTTTGTTCTTTGTTGATTGTGTTCAAAGTACTGAAGTGTCTGACCTTCCATCATTATATGACTAACTTCCTTCCTCTGTCCTGAAACAATTTCAGCTATGAGGACAAGTAAAAGAGGATGACAAGGTAAAGACTGGTGTTAAGATCAAACTGAGTTAGTGACTGGCAGTCATGCACACATAGTTTGTAATTTAAGGCTGCCATTGCACAGTACTTAGGCATCTGAATGGGAAGCCTCTTGCTATTGATTTTATGTTTGTCTAATGTGCAACAGTACTTCAGCCTCTTCTTGGATTCATGAGGTTAATTGGATAACTGTAATCAAACTTATTCTTCTTGTAAGCTGATGTCACTCTAGAGAGTAATTTCACCAGCTCAGGCTTCTGGTCTCGGAAACTCTCAGGACTATTTCAGGAAATTTCCATTTATTTTTCTCAGAAGAAGTTTTCTCACATTCTGTGGTTCTGCGTGACTGAAGTATTGTCTGCTTGAGAATTAATCTGAATCTTGGTATTCTCATTCTTTATATTGTCTAGATGAGGTACTGGTATTACTCTGCATACTTTAAATTTTAACAGTTTTGTTTTCTGGTGGTGGAACTTTTTGAGATCACAATTTTTAATGGTGTAAGTCCTGGGAAGAATGATAGTTGCAAGTGGATGTGACAGCTGTATGCTCAGCATCAGATTTCAGGCAGGTACAGCTTGCCAGCAGAAGTTACTGATACAGTGACACACCTTATGGCATTGCCTGCAATTCAGATGTAAATATTCCTTTAGGCATCTTGCATTTACAGTTTTTTCACTTGCTTTAAAAGAAAAATGAGCCTTGACATCCAAAATGCATGTGTTCTTTTTTACATGAAAAAAAATTCAGAAGAAGGTTTGGGGAGTTTTAAATTACTCAGCTTGTTGTGAGTTCTGCTGTCCTTGGTTGGAAATAAACACCATAAAGAATTTGTATATTTTGTAGTCTAAAAGAAATGTGTGTGTGTGTGTGAGAAGTGATGCCAGATTGCTTCCTCTGAAAAGAAATCAATAAAATCTGGGGTGCAAGAATGAAACTTCAAAGTGTTGATTCCAAATATGTTAAATATGACACTGCAGGGATTATGTACTTGCCATTTTAAAAAAAGTGTCATGACTGAAAATCAGTTAAGTAAAAGGAATGGCTATGAAAAATGCTATTGCAATCTGTATCTTTCTGCCCTTTTCATAGGTCTCTCTCATTTAAAAAAGTAGTTGTAGTCACAGAAGATAAGTGGCACATTGACTTTAATTTAGAATACCACTTTTAAGAGCATTTAAGATGATGAAACACCAAATGTGGGAATATACCAGTGGGAAAACAGCTTTATATGTAGGTGTGTGCATCCTTTTTAATTATAATTTCTTCGGCTTTTGCTGCTGCCTTCATGTAAAAAAACTTGCTTCAGCACATTCTGTGTGAGAGCCTAAACCAGAAAGCATGCATGAATGTTTTAGTAGTTATTTTATCCTTATGTAGTAAAATTTCACTTCCATCAGATCTGTACAACCATGAAATTTTGAGAGAGGAAAGAAGAAATTTTGTCCTGATGGATTTTTTTTTTCTGAGTCTTAATGCTAGTGAAAAAGAAGCAAGTATTGGTGGGAGTGCAAAACATAACCTTTCTTTTTCTCTCCACAGAGTTGAAAGATCTACTGACCAAGTAATCAAGCCAGTCAACGTGGAAGCATTGTCAAAGTGGGTTGGGAAGATACCTGCTGATGTCCTGCAAGATATGCCAGTGATTGCACCCATGCTAGCCAAACTGGGCTATGATCCATATGCCAATCCACCAAACTATGGAAAGCCAGATCAAAAAGTAGTGGAAAACACAAGGAGGGTAAGGGAGTTGTGTATTATTTAATTACTGACCAAATGGGTGTGAACTATAGAGTGGAAGAGTTTTGTGGTTTGTTTGGGCTTTTTAAAATCTGTTTCTAATACCTTTTAATACTTAGCAATATGATTCCCTTGCCATGGGAGGGAAGACAGAAGAATGCTGTGGGACCTTAAGCACTGAAGGTCTGGCTCCTGCTCTTTGTCTTCAATTTGATTTTTCTTCCTTTACCCCAGTCCCAAAGTATTCTTTGGTGTACATAGCTGTACCTCTTGAGAATTGTCCAGATATTTGAGGACCTAGTTAATAGTGGAGAAAAAGCTAGTTTCCTTGCCTGGGAATCAAACTTGATTAATGAGCTCAGCTTTTTATGCATGAGGGTTGGCAGAAACTCTGCCACAAAATTATACTACAAGTACTTGGTAGAATTTGAAAAGTGACCCATGGAAAATGGCTCAAGATGATCACAATGACAGATTTCCAATTCTTTGCTGTCCTTTGTAGAACAAACAAAAGATGGAGGAAGGCCTGGTGCTGATTAACCTAAACTTAAGGGTTTTAGTCTGAAGTTAATGTTGTTGGAATTTGAGTAATTAGACCATACAGCTGTTTATCCCTGGAGGTATCCATTGAAAGCTCATTACCATTGTCTGAAATAAGAATAATTAACTCTTTACTTTTGTTCTTCTGAGAATGTATACTTTATTATTTTGCTGCTGCAGCAAAGCAGTAATTGGAAAAATTGAATCAAACAATTTAAAAGGACTGGCTTTCACTAGGCTTCCAATACTAAAAAAAATAGTATGCTGATGGACTAAATCCTAATGAAACAAATGTCTTTGTTGAGTCTCTAAACATTTTTTAATTATTTCTTTTTCGAAGCCCTCCCTGGGAAGTCTTTATTAAAGAGTTGATCAGTAAATATATTAAAGGATGGCAGGGTGACTGTTTCAACAGCTGTTACCTCAGCATGGAGAAGGTAACTCCACGTTTTCTGCTAGGAGTAGTGGTTAGCCTTTTATAGGTTTACTGGTACTTACTGTCTTAAGAGGCTCACAAACAAACTCTTTTCACCTCTTTAAAAAAAAGTGTTCAGTACTACTTCATGGAACCTTGAAAACAAAATCCTCATAAACCTACCCCTGTGTACAATAAAAGAATGACTCAGATCCAAAGTTGTATTGTAGTGCAATAATTTAAGGTGGGTCATCTCTGTCTGGTGACCTTTCTGAGCCTCTACCTATATGGCAAGCTCAGTTGGAGTTGTAAAAATTGTATGGGTGTCAGTTGCTTAGTGTTGGGGAGCTTCTTGAAATCTGTTTCAGATTAGAATGCGAGAGAGAAACTTGGGTAATAAACAAAACCACAAGCATACCTTTAAAAAAAGGTTAATTTAAAAGGCTGAAGTGCATTGAGGCTTTTTGACAAGTTTGCTTTGAAGCATAATTGGTTTGTTTACTGAGGTTAAAAAGAGCCCTGAAAAACTGTAGTTCTCTGTTAAGTAGCTGATGCAAATATTGCAGACATATGGAGCACTTGTTAATATTTTGACTGCTGTTTTAATTCAACAGTTTTACTTGCACCCCAGTACAGCATTTTAACTTTGTTACTTCTTGTAGTACCCAGTATATGTGTTGTCCTAGTCACTTGTTCTTTAACGTAGTTACTTTTGCATCTATGGTTCTTCTAGATAAAATGAGGGTGATGTCCTGAATTAAGACTACAGTCCTAAAAAAAGCAAATTTATTTCAAGATGGCTAATCATGAAAACTTACTATATTCCTTTTGAAAATGGAGAAACATGAGGTTTTCAGAATGCCATGTACCCCACGGAGCCTTTTAAAACGATGCATCAAATCAGTGTTTGGGTTTCCATTTGAGAGCTTAAATTCCTCCCCAGTCACTTTGCTTTGTTTCCTCCCAGCTGGTTCCCAAGAAATTCCTGCTCACACCACTGAGTCCTCTGTCTTTCTCTGGGACTATGGAAACATTGATGTCCTGACTTCCTATGGTCTCAAAATTAAAGGTTTCCCAATCCCAGATGGGTTTGCTGCTTAGGTTGCTGAATTCTGCAGGCTCCTCACCCTCTACAAGTCCCAGAAGTGGCTTCCAGATCATTGAGTATCTATCTTGTGTGTGGTAAATTGCCAAATGCTGACCACTGAGCTTGGCCTCAAACCAAGCATATTTTGAGATAAATAATATTCTGGTGGGTGATCAGTGGGAGCTGACTCACTTCTGAAAAATACTTTTTTTTTTTTTTTCCCCATAGCTTTTTTAATTATTATTTTAGGGATGGGGAGCAGATATTTCAAAAGACTTCAAGGTGTTTGGAGAAAGTGTGGGTGGCAGGGAGGAGGAAGAGGGAACTGTTATGTGTGAGCAGTTTAGCCCATCAGGGATAGCAGTCTGCAGGATTCCCTTTCTATCCTATGAACAAATGCTAATTAATTTCTTGCTACTGCTGCTTGGAGAAGAGGCAGTTTGTTTTAAAAATATATTATTTCTTGATTTTTTTTTTTTTTCCAGCCTTCAGTACCTAGCACTTGACAAGTCCAGTGTGTTATTGCATACTCCTAGCTGCTGAATCTGTAAACTGCTGTAGCACTGCTTTTCTTCTTTCTCCCTTTTTACATTTAATGTGGGATAGTCTTTCATAGACTTAAAAAAATCATATATTGTTGGAAATGAAGCTCTCCAGATAAAAGCATTCCAAAGTTACTCTTCAGTACATAATAAGAATGTATCAGTCTTGCTTGTAACTGTTTATTGCTTCACTCTGTGTTTGGAAGCTGTCCTATTGTATTTCTGGTCCCTGAGAACTTTCAACTGAGCAGAGAACTTGAATTTTATTCATTGAAAATAGACAAAGTTTAGACTTCTGAAGCTGAACTCTATTGTGTTAGTACAGTAACCCCTTAGAGTGACAAACTTGAAATGATCTTCATTTATCTGGCACTTGCTACTCAGATGCTGTTGTCATTTCTTGGTCCATTTGATATGGTGTGAGCTGGCACTTCAAATGAAGGAAATTGCCTGTTACAGAAAGCAACAGCAAGGGGGAAGGGCGGATTTATTTATTTATTTTTATTATTGTTCTTTCCTTTTTGGTCTGGGCTTGAGGGGGGAGTTTAACAGTTTGGGGGGTATGTAGTGTTCTCTTAAATTTCTTATGGAAGTTTTAAGAATAGAGTGGAAGCCCTATACATACCACGGAAGGTACTGGCAGGGAGATTCTGGCTCCACCTAAAGACAGAACAACACTTTGTCATCTAGTTCATTGCCATCAGATATGTTAAGAAACAAACAAATCAGCTCATGTTGCTAGGATGAATTCATTTTGTATGATTAAAAGAACTCTTTAGTGCAAAGAAAATAATATACTCTTTGAAATTTTTATTTTCTCACTTTAATGTTACCTGCTTAGGACACAAAAATTATTAGGCTGTTTTTTCAGTGCTCCTATAATACAGCACAAAAAAAATAAGATGCAGTCAGTTTGTATTTTGTAATTTTAGTTCTGGTTCTGTTTTAAGAAACAACAGAGCATGAAACGTAACTTTGTCTCTTCTGACTCTGTCTCCAAGTGCTATGTGGTGTTAGGAAATGACACATCTCTGGCAGTATCTAACTTTTTGTTTATCTGCTTTATGTTAGGCCTGACAATATTATCTTTTAGGACACTTAATCTTGTCTTGGTTAAGGAGCACAGAGCAGAGAGAACAAGGTCCGAATAGTTCACTATTCAGCAGATGTCTGTGTGACCTCAAGAGCCAATCTTTAGTTATTCAGTGACTTCAGAATTGTGCTCTTGTATTTTTTTTTAAACTCTGTTGCTGGTCTCCATTTTATTATAATGGTTGCAAGGTTCCTTACAGATATATAACTTTTTTTCCTAGAGTTTTAACAAATTTTACATCCTGAACATAAAGGAAAATAGCATCCTGTAACTAAAAGGAGTCTTCATATGCAAATAATTAGGCTGTCTGGACTGGTAGCTTGCTCTCTATATGATGAATTATGAAAGCAGAATCACTCCATGTTAGAAGAGTGTCTGACAAGTCCTTATCAATACTGTGAGCTTGTGTGAAAGTGTATGTCAGTAGTTTAACAGAAAATACTGAAAGTGGAGAGCAGCTCGTAACTGCAAGGTTCTGACTTATGCCCAGTAGAAACTGGCTTATTGTTCTGTTATGATTGGCTAAGTGGTTTCCTTTCACATCTGTAACATATTACATCAGATTTTCTTTGGCACGTACTTCCCACTAAATGAATTTGTATGCTTGGAATACATAGTCCAGTCATTTCTTTTAACTTCTTCATGAAGTTATGTTCCTTGCCCTGGAGAGATCAAGAGACAGAAGTGTACAGAACTCTATAGGAAAAGCTGTGGTTTTCATCATGACTGTTGAAAGTACATGTGGCTTCTTCTAATCAGACCCAAAAGCTGTTCTCTGTCTCCCTTTCCTGTTCTCTTCATGGTATTTTCTGCAGTAACATTTAGAGGAAAAACTGGAGCTGTACTAACTCCTGTTCTGTGCCTGTTTTAAATTGTGAGGAAACATTTCCTGCTGTTAGGAGTTGGGATGTCCACAACAATCATGATTTCAAGATTTTTGCGTGTGAGGCTTTAAAGACAAAAGCAATCTATGATAAAGGGTGTGAGGTATATTTGTACCAATACATGAGAATAATGTCATTGTCTCAAAGATGGGTACCTGGGGGTGTGTGCTGTAATGACCAGCTGCTCATGCAGCTTAGAAAAAGAGGCAGTCCATCTCATTTTCCCCTGGTTAACCTAATTAAGAATAAAGACATTTGTCTTCGTGAGCATTTTGTCTGATATTTAAAACCAAAATTTTGGGGGGTTATTTCATCTGTCTTGTGACAACCAACAGCACAAACTTTCTCAGTGTTCTTTAAATTTAATACTCTCCTTCATGGGTGTTTCTTCCAGCTGGATTTTCAACTGCTTTGTTTGTTTCTCCAGAGGTGCTGATATCTTCTATTTTAAAAAAATCTACTATGCATGTATATGATGAGTAAAGCATGCAGAGTTATTAGCAAACAAAATAAAATATTAGGTATGGTTACAAACTGCCTTTTGGCAGGCATTCCAAAACCTTACTCTGTGTTGTTCCTACTGGGTAAATATTTAGATCTCACACATCCCCTTTCTTGGCAGTTCCATCAAAGAGGTGAAGAGTTGTGTAAGCCTTGTAAGCTGCCTTAAAAGTGAAGGAAAGTCTGCAAGAGCAAGATGAGGGTCCCTCCATGCACTGTGCAGTAAAAGATTGTTTTTAGAAAGGGGCTCTGGTCTGCTTTTGTTGCCCCCCATTATTTTTTCTCCACAATAAACATCAATAAGTTTGTACTCTGCTACTTTGGTGTTTTGAAACTGTACCAAGCTCAAGTATATTTAGTTGCAGTCTAACTTTTAGACAAAAAGACCCATTATCCTTGGGTACTGGAACTGACTAAACATAATGTGACTATTTCTAATCCAGGCTTGAAAGTGGGTGAAGAAGAATGCTTTCATCTTCTCTAAAGATGAATTATAGGTTGCACTGCTGAGTTACAGTCCTATTCTGAAGTTTTCCCTTTGTATTTATAAGAGTTTTCTCATACAACTAGATGTGAAACTTGTTTTCTCACCTCTTTTTGCAAGTAATATGCATTTAGTTTGGCTATAAGAATGTGTTTTGTCTTTTTACCCCCCCCCCCCCCCCCCGCCTTTGGAAATCCATTTGGACTTGCAAAATAATTCCCTTAGAAATGGTAAACACCATTTCTGCTCAATCTTACTGAATTCCTGCTTAGACTGGAAACTGGTCCTGCTATGCCTCTCTGCTGCCACTTTCTGAATAATGTGTTGTAGATTTAGAAACTGGTCAGAAAATCCTTTTGAATCTGAAGCCTCTTAATTTCTTTGGCTGCAGATGTAGTCATTGTTTTTTAGATTTTCTGGATTGCAGTTGATCCCTCAGTTTTGATTCCAAAGTGACCACTTACTGGTTTTGGAACTGATTTAAACCAGTTTCTACATAGTCTCAATCTTGATAAAACCAGCATTCCAGATAATGTCAGTTCTGAACCAAAATGAGGCACATTTGTATGTTAAACCTAACTTTCTTGTGCCATCTTCATTGCTTAGAATTGCCTTTATGACTTGTGGTGTTTAAATGGTGATATTTCATGTGAATATAATATCAAATGCCCCTGAAACACTTTTCTGTCTTTCCAGGCTATGACATTAGTGTCACTGTTTTTCTTGGTGGATGAAAACCCTTCACTATCCACTTGTTTAGAAGTAAATATTATTCCTACAAAGAGTGTTACAATGGGAATGTTTTTGGAAGAGATGTATATTTTAGCTATAGATATATAATAAAAAAAACTAGACCAAGTCATAATTGCAGGAGAAGAAAAGAAGGAGGTTTCCAAAGAGACAAATCTCATTTTGGTCACTCTGGTTATGAATCAGTGACAACATATCATCATCATCTATATGAACTGTTTTTAAGAATTCCCAGATAATGACTGCAGTGGTTTGCCAGGAAATGTGAAGAATCCTGTCTGCTTTATGCAACATCACCAGTAGTCTAATAAATGATACTGCTTTTTCTTCTGAACCTTGCCTAGGCTGTTTGGTAGCATTTTTTGATGTGATACTATTGTTGATTTGTAATTTCCATTTCTGCTCTCTAGAACAGAGTCTGCATTTTATGCCTCAGTTAGAAGCTGGAAATATGAAATACTCTCCTTCATTTATAAATATTTATAGTATATCTAGGCTCCAGTAAGCCACAATAAGCTGAATTTTTGACCAGTGTGGCTTTCATTAAGGTTTCCATGGGAATATCAGCACCCTCTGGCTGAATATAAATAAGAGCTGTGCCTATCATTTTGCTTCAGCCTTTCTATTTTATCTAAAACATGGAGTATTGTAAGGAAAAGAGTTCTGCAATGTATGTCTATAGTAATTCCTGCTCTCATGTTGGGACTTGGTGAAGGACATGTTGTTAGGATATGTTTAGCCTGGTGATAAAGAATACTGAGAGCTGCCAGCTCCCAAGTCCACTCCATGTGAGTCACAGGGTGTAAAGCTGCAGCATGTTGAGGGGTCCTGGTTCTTAGGGACAGGAAATTCTGAGCTGACCCTGCTGCAGTCCTGGGGCCCTGCAATGAGTGGACAAAATCAGCACCTCTTTATAAGCTGCTCATCTGTTCATAGGAAAGTGAAGAAAATGGATATTGTTCATAAGCATCCCCTGACTTCCTGAATCTTCTTCCTTTGATGCAATTTGCAAACTCTGGGTAGCCACATTTCCCATTTTATGGCCTTATTGTTGTTTTTGTTCAAATGAAGTTCATGGCTTTTGATTTTGTTTTATATTATTACTGCTGCAAAGACTACAAAAAAATTGACATTAGGGTGTTTGATCTTTTCAGTTCAGTAGAAAGGATGGTAAAGCTTTGACTATACTTCTTCTTTAAAATAATTTAATAATACAGCATATTTCCCCCCTCCTTTGGAATGTATTCTATTTAATCTCAGAAGGAAACAGCTTTTAAGAAGCATCCTCTAGAGAAAAGACATTATGTTGCCAATTTATTTCCTAATTGGTCAGATAGTGGAAACCCTCGTTTGTTGTGGCTGTTGGTATGTTTTGAGGATATTTATTGGTTGTTGTTTCTATGAACAGAGTTGTTTCAGAATTAATATTACACTCTAAAAGTGTAAATTTTTTTTTCCCCCCCTTAAACTCTTTAGCATTTCAAGCACTAATGAATTCTGGCTTTGAGTAATACACTGTTTTTTTGGTTTTGTTTTGTTTTCCAGGTCTATAAAGGTGAATTTCAGCTTCCTGACTTTCTTAAAGAAGTGCCACAGGTACAGTATTGAATTGGTTTCTGTTTTGCAGGTGTAGCAGCAAGTTAGTACACAATCCATCTTTAAAAACCACTTCATAAATTTGTTTTTCTGTTTGATTGTAACAGAATAGGCAACTAGAGATGATAAGAGGATATCTGAGCTATTGAACTTCAGATTTTAGTTCATAATCTGGTACCTTGAAGTGCCATTGTCATTGACACACTAATGGTCACAAGTTTTCTGACTTAGGATGCCAGAGTCCTTTGGAAAGGACTCAATGATTATGACTTTTGTTAGCTGTAGAGGTTGAAGAGTACACAGCAGAATCTACCAAAGAGAGCATTTTGGCTTATTCCATTCATTCAAATGAAAAATAATTTATTAAAAAGGAAAACTGGTTTCTTTTGTTCCAGCCAAAGAAGACAGTAGAAAGGAAGTCTCGTGGCAAGATAAAATGAACATGGATCAGTAAAGTCAAATAGCTGTAGTGTCTGTTTCATGTTTTCAGAATATAACTTTTTGCTGTGGACACTGAATCTTTCTGATAAATCTGTGTGATCTCTGGTGTGGGCTCTGCTCTTTTACTGGATGTTTGCCTGCTCTCACTCTCCAAACAGTTAGTGCTCATGCTTTTGCAAGTTGTGCTCAGCTAATAGGGAACCATTCCCAACCTGGCACCACGCAGCTCTTTCTGCTGTTGCTCAAGCATTGTTCACACTCCACTGCTGGCCAAAACATCTATGCAGCTTACTGGCAAGATAACTGTTTAAATGTGTGCTGCTTGAAAGTTACTGTCAGCAAATTGTATTGAGAAAGTGTGCTACAGTTATTTCTAAGGCTTTCAAATGCAAATACTGTGGTTATTTCAAGATAATCTACAACCTTACAGATAAAGTTTCAGCATATATGGCTGCAGACAGGGTGTGTCAGAACAGGAGATTAAATATTGCTGATGAGGATTTCAGCAAAAAGGCAGGGAGATGCTCTAAAATTTAGCACTAGATCCTCAATCCACCTCCTGTCCATTAGTTAAATTATGCTGACTGTTTTTTCCAATTATCTTGGGATACACTAAAATAAGTTGGTCCACTATTTCTAGGAAACATCTTTCATTCTGTATGATAGGGAGGTTTCAAATTAGGATTCTGCTGAATTTCAGGAGATAGATTCATACAGTTAGCTTGGTATGATTACATTATTTACCTAACTCTGAGCAAATTTATCCAAAGGAAAGAAAAAAACATCTAAAAAGCAAAAATAAGCTTTGTGAAATATTAAGAGAATATTGCTTAAATACTAACATTGGAGCTGAAATTGATTCTGATAGTGTCCTGATTTAGTATTATACTAAATGTAAAATTAACAGTGTAACCAAACAGCTAGGTGGTTTTGAGAGCAAACATTGGTGCTGATAATATTTTTTTCTCTATTGTAAAGTAGCTAATTATTTTTAATTATTTATTTGACAGACTGAACCTATGGAATAGAAGATAAAATGGATATTTCTTGCACAGAAGGTAATAAAGAGCATGCAAGTCCTGCTCAGTTGCTCCTCTTGATTTAGTTAAGGTGATTTTTTTTTCAACTTATGTAATTACCTGTAAGATTCTGGGTAAGAAAAATACAAAGATACAGATCTTGATTTAGAAACTGTAAAAATCACATTGAAGTAAGTCCTGGTGGTGAGACCTGCAAAAAATCTTAGTTCTTGTGCTCTAAGAATCACAATGCAGTCCTACATGGCTCATCACAATCTGTAGTATTGGATATTCAGCACAATTTTAGAGCCTGAAATTCAAAGTCATAAATAAAACTGTACCCCTACCTGTCCAGGCAATCTTCTGCAGAATTTCTTGTTCATTTTAGTATCTTTGTCTTCTAGCACTGTGGCCCAACAGATTCAGGACCCCGTTTTAACAGAAGAGTAACACTTTAAAATTCTCTTAGTCATCTTTTTCATTGATTTAGAAAGGACAGTTGCCCTTTCTAAATAGGAGGAAACTGCTGAAGATGTCCTTATAAGTATCACATGCTTTCAGTGTGTCTCTTAGCCAGTATTGTCAATACACTGTATTTTAGTTGTTGAATTAATACTGGCAAGGTTGTGTAGGAAACTTAGTAAATTCCATACTAGCTGATAAATCAGTGGTGCAAACTTTACTGTATTTAATCCAAGACTTACACTTGTCAGATGTGTTATCCACTCTTTCAGCTTGACAACAAAGGATGGCAAAATGTATCCAGGTTAAATATAGCCAGGAGTAATGTCTCAAACACTTAGCATAGATATTTATATGGGTCTGTAAATATAACTCACTCTGCAGCCCTAAATATAGCCAAAAGCATCATACCAAATAGAAATAATGGATATAAAAGCACATTCTTTACAGTTTTAGTGGCTGTGGTTAGTCTTGACAGTGTCTCCTCTGAGATGACCATGGTTACACTTAATTATGCATTATTTGTAATTACAAAATGTTGTCAGGGATAAAAAGAGAATAGTGCACTGAAAGCTCAAACATGACTTTATTTTTATTTTTCTTCAGAAAAAAGACTGCTGCCTTTTCAATGAAAATGGTCTCACAAGGACTGTCCCACTGAGCTCAGTGAAGTGCACTGCTCATGGCCTGCTTTGTTCAAAATTTTTCCACCCATTTGTTTCATAATGGTTTTGTTCCAAATTTTGTTGTTTTGAGTGCATGTAAACCTGTTTAAAAAAAACCACTGATGTTCATGCAAAGCAATGCCTGTCTCTGAAATTGTTATTCTGTCTTAATTCCAAAACTCCATCTTCAAAGAAGTTTTTGTGTTTTCCTGTAGCAGTTGGGTTTTAAATGTACAAAGCTTTCAAGAGTGGTCTGTGCTTGTCCTAAAACACTTTTGGTGGAACAGTTGTTTTATTCACATGCGGAAATTGTCAAATGTCTTTTATTTAAAAAAAAATATGATACTGACGTACAATTACAATTCAATGATCTTTTTGTATTTTATTTTTCAAAATAAATGCTTTAAATGTGATTTTTTTATTAATTTGTTTGCCTCAGTTAAGATTGAAGATACTGATGCAAGGTACTGATACTTGGATGCAAAATACGATACAAATATCCTGCATGTGGTCTCTCTAAGGTTTGTCATTGGATGCAGTTGCTTTTTATAGCTGGGTGATGAAGTAAAAGTTATAAAAGAGTAACATGAGGTTTGTTTACTGCAGGAAAAGGCTAA
Source organism: Florisuga fusca (assembly GCA_038090715.1). Lineage (NCBI taxonomy): Eukaryota > Metazoa > Chordata > Aves > Apodiformes > Trochilidae > Florisuga > Florisuga fusca. The sequence goes on from JAAWXA010000036.1 coordinate 1,854,078, forward strand.
TTTTTGGTCTTGAATGTTTCTCTAAAGCACTGATCTTCAGACAGGGTGAAACTACTTCTGAAAAGCCTGTGGTGAGATTTGTATCCTGAAGCTTTGAGCACCTGTCAGTCAGGCTGCAATACGATCATTCAAGTAAGGGCTTTTTTGGGCTAGTTTTTGTCTCATTTTCAGTTCTGTCAGTGGTTCTTGGCCACTGACCTGGCCTCAGAGAACACTTTTTTTCTTCCCCCTCCCAAAAAAAACCCCGCTCCGGAATCGGTTTTAGTTTTCCTGTTTCTAAGTGCCTTCAGGAACCAAGTTAATTTCACAATTCCTTTCAGATTTACCAAATCCTCACCCAATAAACGTCCTTCCAAAAGTAAACCCCGTGCATCCCCTAGTGCCAGATCCGGGCAGTGCTGCCCCTCGCCTTCCCCTGGCCCGGCTGCGGTTCCGCCCGTCACACCGGCACCTCGCTCCCCTGCCCCTCTCCTGCCCTTCCCGGTGGGACGTTTCAGTACGGAGTGATAATTAACTGAGGAGTTATGGAGTGTTTCCCCTCACAGATAAACTGAAATGAGGAAAACAAACCCAACCCGAGGCGGGAGGCGGCGGGGGAGGGACGGGGGAACAGCCCCGGTTCCCGTCGCCGCCCTGGCAGCCCCGCCCGCTCGGGACCCGGATGGGCGCTACGTGAGGCGGCGGCCGCCCTCGCTCCCTACCGCCGTGCAGCAGGTGAGGGCGGGCGGGCCCACTCCTCTCCCGTACGGCGTCTGCCGGGGCGGGCGGGGGAGAGGCGGTACCAGTCCGGTGCCGGCCCTTTTCCCTCCCTCCCTCATTCCGTCCCTCGGCAGATGTGGCGGCGGGCGGGCGGCGCGGNCTGGGCGCGGAAGACGCGGCGGCGGCTGCAGGTGCTTCCCCCGCGGCCCGGCAGGGGGCATGAGCGCGGCGGCGGCGCCGTTCAGCGGGCACCGGCACCCGGTGAGGTGAGGGGCGGGAAAACCCTGCGGTGGCGGCGGCCTGAGGCGCTGCTCGGGCCTGGGACGGGCGGGGAGCGCTGGGGGAGTGGGGAGCTGCTGCCTCACCACCGGCGGGATGGCGGGAGGACCTTGGCCTGGGCCGATCACACCACAGAAAATCAGCTCCTACATCTGCGAGGCGTGTCTGCTGAACTCCGTTAGCCTTTGGGCAACTGTGTAGAAGGACCTGGCAAGGCGCTAAGCAACAGTTAATGGTTAACTGCCTAATTAATATTTAATTTGTTCAACACCTGGCTTACCCACGCGTCTAGCTCGGTTTCTGAGCTCTCTTGGGACTGTGCTGTCCCATCTGCAGATGGGGCTGATAAAAGGTTGTCCGTGGTGTGAGGTTCTGTGGCAGCAGCTGTTGGTACAGCCCGAGCAGGCTGTATTCACACTGGGCAGCCTCCAGTAAGGCCTCTCTGCCGCCCTGTTCCTACCCAAGAAGGTCACTGTGGTGATGAGGATTCCCCTGGCAGGGTGTCACTGTGCTCTGATGCAACAGGGAAGTTAGTTTCCCTTCATCATACTCTACGTTGTCCTTTGCTAATTACCAGAGTTGGTCAGTACATCCAGTTTTATGGTAAAATGCATAATACAAATCCTGCATCTCAGCTATCCCAGCCTTTTTTTCAGGATGTTTCTTTGCTATTCTGACATAAATTCATTAGCATTAACTGTATGTCCTTTTTCTGCTTTGTTTACACAAACCTTTGATCATCTGAGTTTGTTGAAGGATGTTATGGAGAGACTGCTAAGTCACTGTCTCATGCTGTGCCCTGACAGGGACCCAGTTTCTCTTGAAAAAGGGAGAACTTTCCTGACAAGCTGATCGGTATCACCGCAAAACAAACACTTTCTGATCAGCTGGCTTTGAACAGAAGTTTGTGTAGGTGTCCTTGGACCCTGCAATCATTATGTCACTTTTTTATAGGTATGTAGCTTTCCTAGCACCAGCATAACTTCAGAAGGTATTTATGAGAAGTTTAAACTGACAGAGAAAAGTTGACAGAATGGCAAAGCCTTGAAAAGCTTTTTTAGAATCTTAGCATCAAATGAAACAATGCAGCACTGGGGTTGCTGTCACTTCCTAGGGAATGAAGCAAAACTTGCAGGCCCAGTTCTTAGTAAAGCCTTTTGGTGTGTGTCTGTGTGTCTGAGCTGTCCATAACAAAGCTCCGGGCAGTGATCGATGCCATTTCAATGACAGGTAGCTTGTTAACTGGAAGGAAGCATTCCTGGTAGAGTCAATGCTGCTGACATATGCTTCAATTAAATATTTGATTTAGAAATCATTTTACTTATTGGTAATTTTTTCTCATTGACTATCTGTTGATCTGGACTAGACATATTTAAAAACGAGTGCCTTTGCTTAGTTAAACAAAACAAACCCTGTAACTTTAATTAGAGGCTTAACAAATATTTTTTGTGCCTAAGTTATTGTGCGTGTTTTATGGGTAAAGAAGAGGGTATTCAGGTGGGCACATATTCCTCATGAAATGAAAAGAACTAAAATGCATAATGTCAGAAAACCAACCAGTGATTGGCTTATGTTTTTCTTTTAGGAAGTTTTTCTGTTCCAGTCAGCATACTGCTGTTTTACTCCTCTGTGTCCAGTGATGAATGGAAGTGAAGCAAGCCTAGAGAGGAGCCTCAGTTGCTTTTAATGAACATCAAAGAACAGGTTAAACTTGTTAATGGTCAATCTTTTCATTTTACTGCCACTAATCTTATTATTGAAATCCTGGACTAATTACGGGCTGAGATTTTACATTCTGAACCTCACTATTTAGGCAGTTGCTTTGTGTGAACATTCCAATGGAAAAGAAGATTATTACTCAGGTACAAAATTAACCTATATTCTCTCATGTTTTTTCCTAAACCTTGGTGTCATGTTGAAGGAGGATTATGAAAGAGGGAGCATAATTCCTTTTTCTCAAACCTGTGTTTTTTTAGAGATCCTTTTTGGTACAGTGCCAAATGGATGAACTTACCCAAAACACATTCTGTGGCCCATGATTCTGATACACTTAATGGAGATGAATTTTATTTGTTCAGAGTATGTTCCATTTACATGAAAGCTATGGGACATTCTTGAATACTGTGGACAGCTTAAGATTTTTGATCAGTCTTGAGTACTTCTGAAATGTCTTAAGAGAACTGGAAATAGAGTAGTCAAAACACTGCTTTCAGGTTACACAATTATGAATAATGTATTCACAATAAACACAGCCTCACACTCAATTTTGACTTTGTATCTTATAAATGAAGCTTCTGCAAGCTGCTTCTTGAAAATACTTTGTTTACCTCCTTGAAGAAGTAGCAAAATAACCTTTCATTTATGTTTATCTGTCAGGCATACTTGATTTGTTTTGATAATTGATGATGTCAGAACAAATGTTGTTTCAGGACAAATGTTACAGTAGTTAGGATGGTGTGGACAGATGAGGAGCCATAACCCTTATTTATTGTGATGGAAAAATATTGTGAAGTGAAAGTCCATCTTTTGACCTGTAAAGAGAAAAAAATCAATATTTAACATTATCTGAGACAAAAGCTGCAAAGAAGCTGCAGTTTAAAAAGATGGTATCTACTTAACCTGGTTTTGTTAGGGTGTTAAACAGGATGTGGAATTCCTGCCCAGATTTTGGTGGGCTGTGCTCACTCACACAGAATGGGGAGGTTTTGGTGTGACCAGCTCTCTGAAGAATATCTGTTCTGATCAGGAGCATCCCAGTTCTCTCCGGGTTCGCTTTGAATTTGGAGCTTTTCCTTTAAGAGCTAAGATCTACCAACAGCCTGATGATGGGCATAATGGCTGTATTAGCAGCATTAGGAAGGCAGAATAATTAATCAGGGCTGTTAAAATTTTATGTACTTTCTGCTTGTTGATTTTGAATGGAAACAACCCTTATGAAAGATTTATTTAGTTGATAAATAAATGTGCCAGGTGTGCTTGTGCGAATATTCCTTCTCTTTTTACATTCTATAGTAATTTGAGAGAAGCAGCTTGTAGGGTCAGAGAGCTGGATAAAACCTCAGCAGTTTAATATCTTTGTGAGGATGTTGTGATGCCACTGGAGACACCACAGCAATCCTGTAAACAGAGGCACTTTTTATGTAAGCCAGGGTAAAGAGAACAGCAGGGCTTCTGGTCTTGCCTGCTCTGTTCTTTCAATTATTATTTTTATAATTCAGCTTATTCTTAGTCTGCCCCGTTGTCTGGTTGACAATGGAGTGGGACAACATTGTAGCTGGTGTTGCTATGCACTTTTTTTTCCCTGCAGGAAAGGAAAGGGCTAATGAGCAGCAAGCACACAGCATAAAATACGCGGAGTGAAATCCCCGCCTGCCAGATATGCGCGTGTGAGCGCAGGAACGGGTTTTGTTTTCTCTGTCTTGTCAGGAAGCTCCATTTCCTCATCCCAGAGGAAACGCTGGAGCTGAGCAGAGCCCATGCAGCGCCTGTCGCCGTGGTGGCAGCGGCCGATCCAGCTGAAGGTGACAGCCTGGGAGGGAGCTGGGCTGGCAGCTCGGGTGTTGCCCGGCGCACACGGCCAATGGGAGGCGGCAGTCCCCGCCTATCGCGATGGTGGGAGAGGAGCAGCGGCCACCCAAATTCCTCCAGCAAATGACTTTTGCTGCAAAAGCCTGAGGGAACCAATCACACACTGCACCGCGCAGCCAATGGACGCCGGTCTCTTACCCAGGCACCGACTGTAGGACCTTGGTACAGCTCCTCAAACTGCATTCCTGCAGAGCCAGCCCTCTGCCAGGTTGTTTCTCAGCCATCCCGGCTGTGATTCATTTCCCATAATAACAGTGCCATTGTAAATGAGCGGTGTCAGTCCAGGGAGTTACGTGCCTTGCCTGCCCCGGGATCCCCTGGAGCTGGTGGGGAGAGCACCCGGGTCACTTGGGTCTTGTTTCCCGTTTAGCACTGCCACGGCCGCCTACCCAGCAGACCTGCTCAGCAGAGCCAGAGGGATGGTGGTAGTTACGGGGCAGAACAAAGTGAGTGGAGACCCGGATGATGCCATGTCGAGCTCAGATGCAGAGGATGATTTCCAAGAGCCAGCCACTCCGACTGCAACCCAGGCAGGGCAAGCACTACCTCTGCTGCCTCAGCAGGTAAGAGCTCTCTGATGCTGTTCATCCGATGAGGTTCAGATATTGCACCACATACTGCTCAGTGCCAAAGAAATCAGGATTTCTTTGTCGAGGTATTTATGGATATCCAGTTCAGTTTCCCCTAGGAGCTAAATTTTTGAATTAAACTAAGTCACTTGAATTTTACTTCAATAGCTCAGCAGAATTACTCAGGATTTCCATCCATGTTTGGACTGGACAAATACAAATAAGTGTTTGTTCTGGTACTGAAGCATCTTAAGGTGTGATATTAAGATTTTAGATACAGTAAAACTGCTTTTTTACCCCAGTGTATAGTAGTGTAGTGGAAAGGAACTGGTAGCATAGCAACTGAGTGCAAGTCCCAAGGCTGGCCTGAGATCTACTGTGGGGGTGTCTGTGGGTGTATAAAGGTGGGAAGGGTTTTTTGGTTTTGTTTTCTCTTTCCCCAAAAGAGTCAAGAGGAGTCATTCATGCTTATAATAAATATCTGATATTAAAGCCCAGATTACTGCTGTTTTCGATTTCCAACTAAAATTTAAAACATTTACTGATTACACCCAGAAGCCAGCCAAAATATTCCAGTTGTTAACCCTTGAATTTCACTGCTTTGTGGCAACAGTCCAGGGAGGAAGCATGTGTCAGACTGAATCCTGTCACAGTGGCAAAGACTATGTTGTCTCTTCTAGAAGCTGTAACCTTTTTGGCCTGAACATGTCTGCAAAGGGCTAAAAGCTCATTTCTGAGGATGTGATTGCTTTTGCAGTTTCCAGAAGTTGTTCCACTAAATGTAGGAGGCATGTATTTTACAACAAGACTGTCAACACTCAGACGTTATGAGGACACAATGTTGGCTGCTATGTTCAGTGGAAGACACTATATTCCAACAGATGCTGAAGGGAGATACTTTATTGACAGAGATGGAACCTACTTTGGGTAAGTACAATGTCCTCAGTAGTAAAATTTAAAAGTTATTACTTAAGAAAATTATTTTAAAAGAAAAATAAGTTTCAGCACGTTTCTTTTTTATGGTGGGTAAATTTGACTTGCATCTGTGCCTTCAAAACATCTCAGGAGGAGAGTATATCACAATTTAAAAACTACTTGTTTTATTCTTAAGCCCTTAAATTTTAAATTGGGCAAAGAAAAATGAGTGATGTTTTGATAACAAGTGCATTCATTTGTCTAGAGTATTTCCTCTCAAGGTAACACATTGGAATTTTTTAAAGAAGTCTGTATTTGGTGTTGCTTTTCATAGGAAGCTTTTTTTGTACAACACTGTTTTTTAATTGATAATACAGTATTATGATAAAGAGGGAATGGAGGGAATGTATCTAGGTTTCTTAAACAGTTGGAAACATGTTGTTTTCAGTGTTGAACAGGATGTAACCTAATAGGTAAAAAAGTGTAAGCCTCAGATTTTTTATTTTAAATTATTTTTCCTGGTAGTGCTATAGTCCTTCACTTTGAGGATCCCTTCTTATATGTTTAGCTTTGTTTTATTTTTAATTAAACTAGCCTTACTGATATTCTGTTTGAATTGGAGTGCGATTGCTAGAAAAGGTAAGCAGTGTTGATGGGTTATATTGCCAGACTGAAATTTGAAAAGGACTATGATCTTTTCCCTGTAAATACTGTGTCCTCTTGTATTTCAATTGGTTACTCCACCTGGAAGTTTTTGTTTCAAACATGGTGTCTTTTTGAGTGAGTTCTGACATTAACAGAGGCAAAATGTGAAATGAGGACTTGGAGACTTGAATACAGTGAATGCTTTTAAAAACATATGTTGTAAATATGACTCAAGCTTGTTTCTGTTGCTGCCTAAGTATAAGGATTTCTGTCTTAATAGTATAAACAATTAATATCTTGTGTTTCCTCTCATTTCCCACCTGCAAGAGTTTTGGCAGGACCTTGTTACTTTGTATTTTTTCCCTTTTTGCAGAGACATACTTAACTTTCTCCGATCTGGTGACCTCCCACCAAGAGAACGAGTGAGGTCAGTTTACAAGGAAGCTCAGTATTATTCCATAGGACCATTGCTAGACAATCTAGAGGATATCCAGCCTCTTAAAGGAGAAAAAGTTAGACAAGCTTTCCTGGGCCTAATGCCATATTACAAAGGTAAATGAACAAAATTGACTGTTTCATCTAGCATGAGTCAAATGGTATACATGGTATTTTCAGATTTGCTTTCAGCATCCAAACTAATTCCATTGTATTGGAGAAGTTTATTATGTGCCTTTCATGCTCTTTAGATTGTTGAGGTCTCTGTGTCTGATTTGTTCCTGCTGCATCCAAGGATGTGGATTTTTATGCTGTCTTAAAAGGGAGCAAGATCTAGGCCATAACATGCAAGGGTTATTATTAAATGAGGAGGTTTCTCTGCCTCTGCATTTCTTCCATTAGGACCTACAATTGAGTAAATTTGGGCATATAGTAAGGACACCAAATTCTAAGTTCACAAGATAACTGAGTTTGGTTTAATTACTGTATATCTAGCTTCATGCAGATTCTCCTTGCTGCTAATGTTAGGTTAAGAATAACTTATTAAGCACTGCAGGAATTAAATCTCATGTGAAATAACTGCATCTATTTTCTTTGGGTAGGTGCTTCGTTGTTATCTTCAGCTTTTTTTTTTTTATTTTTTTAGATCACTTGGAACGGATAATTGAAATAGCAAAGCTTAGAGCCATGCAAAGAAAAGCAAGATTTGCAAAATTGAAGGTCTGTGTCTTCAAAGAAGAGATGCCCATCACTCCCTATGAATGCCCACACTTCAATTCTTTACGTTTTGAAAGGAGTGAAAGTGAGACAAAGCTCTTTGAACATCATTGTGAAGTAGATGTATCTTTTGGCCCCTGGGAGGCTGTGGCTGATGTGTATGATCTTCTGCACTGTATTGTGACAGACCTATCTGACAGAGGGATAACAGTGGATCATCAGTGTATTGGTGTGTGTGATAAACACCTGATAAATCACTATTACTGCAAACGTCCTATCTATGAATTCAAGATTACTTGGTGGTGAGTTATTTTGTCCAGAACAGTGCAGGGCATAAAAGGACTTCTAGATGACAATTGCTTGTAATATTTTTTGCAACATGTCTCTGGAAATGCATTGCTGCTAACATATATTGGAATCAGTCTGCTGAATTGTTGGCTAATGCTTAGCTGCTCAGCTAAAGGGAACCTGTTACAGAGGTTGAAGAACCTCTGAAACCTTGAAAAACCAGCCTGAAACAAGACTGTTGGCTCAGGTACCTTAACGAGGCACAAAACAAAATCACCTCATGGAAATGATGGGAGAGGAACGTCTTAACAGCTTTTAAAAGGTGCCACACAGCACGTGGCTTTAGTATCATAGTCTGCAAAGTGGATATTGCAGACCTCACCTGCATTATTACAGTGCCAGGGTGCTAATAATGCTGATAAAATGTGGTTGAATTTTACCCACTTAGAAATGTCCTAGTGACTACTTCAACTTACCCGTTTTACAAAATTGAGTAACACCCAGCACAGAGATTCTGGAAATGTAGTTTTGATGTAACAGATAATTTGAAAGAAAAAAGCATATTCCCTATATATTATTAATTGTCACCATTAAGCTATATTTCTTTTTGAATTAAGAACCTGCATTGTTGAAGTTATATTTCAATTTTTTTCATTGTTATAAAAAGGAATAGCAGATTTGGAATATATTCCTTAATGCTTTTAGAAATAATAACTTGTTCATGGAAGACTTGTGCCTGTTTTTAGCCTTAGAAATCCTAAATGTTTACAGTATCTGCAAAACAAAAAGAAGCTCTATAGAATCAGGTCATTTACAAAGGTTTTGGTAAATGAGAAAACCCTATATATATGTTCCTATTAGCAGAAGTAAGAGGAATATTTAATGTATATGGTTTTATTACTGACTTTTTACATTCTGTGATACTTAACTTTGCTCTCTAGAGTTAGAGTTAGACAAGTGCTTCCTTCACCTCACCTTCTTCAGACAAGTCTCAGTTTTAACGTTGTTGTTGACCCTTCCTGGTGTGATACCAGGAAAAAAAAAATTAATTCAACCTTCATATTCAACTATTTCTCCAATTAGATATGTGAGCAGTAAATTCTTTCCACACTGAGACACCCACTGCAGAATCAATCTTTTCAGAAGGTAATTGATGTGCTTCTAATGTTAGCAACCACATCCCAAAATTGAATTACTTTATGTCCAAAACTGAAAGGTAGATCTAAACATATGAAGATATTAATGTTTTGTGAGGTACAGAATACTCAGTATTTTTCTAAAGGATTGCACCTGAAGAGCCCTCAAAATGAGGAGAGAGGGAAAATAACATTTGCATATTGCATTCCACTGGATTCCTTAATCCAAGAATATTGCTTAATTAAACTTTTGACCAACTTTTACACTTAAGAAATTTATTAATTACAAAGATAAAATTCTCAGTTACCTGAAGCAATTTTTAGTATAATAACTTAATGATCAAATTGTCTTGCAAAAAAGATGTGGGCTCTTTGAATTGTCCCATTTTATTTCTTTATATTTAATTTAGGAATTTTTATTATATTGTCTCTCTGAGTTGGGAGCTCAAATGATCCCTTTTCAGATGTTTACTTACAGGGGGTCATTGTCAAGTGCTGAGTTTCAAGTCCAGAGCTTAAATTTTGAAAGGGAGGGAAGGAAGAAATTATGTGCTTTTGGATCTAATTTTAAGTTTGTTTAAATTGTTTTCTTAAATCTTGGCCTTTGAGTTACAAATTGTACTTGTGTTTGAAAACCCAAAATTAAGTCAAACTGAGACTAGTAAAGTTTCCCTAAACTGAGAGGAAGCTTGTGTGGTTTCTTTGCTACTCTGCTGCCTTGTTCTGTTTTGTTTTCTCCCAGGGAATCTTAAACTGGAAACCACAATTTCTAATAAAATTATTTAAGATCTTAAAGCTGAGACTTACAAGGTTTTGGATGCTTGTACACTGACATCTAAGTTCAGAATTTTCAGCATTAATTTATTTAGAGATTACTCTCTGAGAATTACTGATTTACTGAGTAGTTTGGTGTTTTTTGCCACTTCCCATATATGTATTTACATGGGACATAACTCTGGATTGAATTTCAGCACTATTTGCAGAAATAGAACAGTCTGATTTAACAGTTTGGAGTTTTTTTTGTTTGGCTGTAAGAATTTTCTGCTATTATTCTAGAGAAGCTATGATGGCAAAATTCCTGTTTCAGTCATGTTTGCTATTTCTTAGTTATCAAATACCAGTGTGCATATTTTTTCCTGTTTATTGCTTAAATAAGTAAGGAAGACTGCCTAACCAAAAGGTAAAAATTGGTCAGAATCTGTTGCAACTGAATTGAAGTTTTCATCCTTCAGATCCTCCAGATGACAGTGAACATGAAGTGCAATAATGAACAAGAAACCATGGATCTGAGCCAACCTGTTTTCATTAAACACACACATTCTGTGCTGTGGTTTGTGCAAGTTAACAATATTGTTATTGACCACACTTGTTCTAAACAGTCTTTGTTTACAGTTATTTAGATGATATTGCCTAATATGTGTTCATTTTTTGGCAGAAGCAGAAGAGTTGTGCAGGTGGATGTCAGGGGACTATAATGTAATAACTGGTTTATAGAACATTATTGACTTACCTTTTCTTGGCCTATAGGCTAATTTTTGAAATTCTGCATTTGCAAGAAAAATGTGAGTAGCTGATCTACTAAATCCATGTTTAAGATGATTGATGTTTTTGTATATCATCAACACTTTATAACAGTCTAATTAAACTAAATGCCTAAATACTGCTGCTTTTTAATTACTTTTCATTAAATGTCATTTTTGGTTCCAAAGTGATATATATGGACACAGGTGTTAGTGCCAACTTTTTTTTTTCCCTTAAATTAGTCTCAGATATTTTCAAAGCACAGATTGCCTATCTGGACTGCAGTGACTAATGTGTTTTTTATAAATACTGTGAGTAATAGTGGGATGGTTATTTAAAAAGTAGAATTGTTTGCTTTTTTTTTTTTTTAAGGTTGCTCTGTGTCTGAAAAAAAACCATAATAAGACTGATCTTTTTAATATCCCCTCTATACATGCATATCTTGGTAGTATTAAGCAGGGACCAAAGGGAGGTCATTCTATCAGGTCTTACGTTCAGTGATGGCCAATTTCACATGTTTCTGCATCTCTTCTACACTGGTATATTAGGAAAGGATACCCTCTTCATAAAGCACTCAAAAGTTACAAAAAAATATGTTTATGTGCAACATCTGCTTAATGACTGTTGATTCCAAGAGTTAAAGAAAGAATAAATTAAGAATAATGTAACTTATCACCTTGATGCAGAATTTGTCACTTGAACACCACAATACACAACATTGTAATCTGAAATACTCCTTGCTGAACCTCCATCCTCCTTGAAGGAAAGTGAAGGTGCTGACATCTTTGATCTGGAATATCCTTGAGCCATTAGGAAATTCTCTCTTGTCCTGGTGGTGCATGTTTTCTTCTGAGACTGCTGGATACATTTATTTTTTTTTTAAAGATGATTTTAACCCAAACCTATAGTGAGGGATTCCTTTTGCATTAGTGAGCATGTGGATTTTGTTATTTTATTGGATATTTTCAGGTCTTGATTGTCTGATTAGCAAAAGCAGTACAAGTAAGTAAGTGCAGCAGAAAGTTCTGCCTACCCCCTTTTGATAGATTTTTTTTTTTAAGTTTTAGGAAGTCTACTTGGGTGACACCTCATGATGTAATATATGCAAATACCTGAGTTTCTTAATGTGGGTATTTTTGAGGTTTTGTTGTTGTTCGGTTGTGTAAAGCTCTTTCCTGAAACTTCCTATGAGTGTTAGGGTTGAGTTACTGGTTTTCTGAGAAGCCTGCTTATGCCTTAGATATCCCCTGCCCCTGTCTTGTAAAATTGCTAAACCCAGAGGTGACCAATATATGAAAAAGTAATGGCTTTATAGTTACAGGAAAATCAAGACTGTTGATTCTCAACCATGAGTCCATGAAGAGAATTGTTACTTCTTAATCCCATTTCAGTCTCCATTCTTCTGCTTGGCTTGGATGTCTGTATCACTTCAGCAGTGAAACAGAGTAGTCACAGGGTTGGGTCAGGCTCACACAAGTCCTTGAAGGCTCAAGTCAAAAGACCTCTGTCATGTGAGAAATGTCCTGGTTTGCAGAAGCACATAATCTGGCCTTTACTGAGGTGATTGTTAAAATTCCATCAAACTTGGAAGGATCTTGATATTTTAAACTGTTCTAAACAATGGCTTTGTTGAACCCTCCTCTGCTTTGAGCTGGCTTGTGCCAATGTATGTATTGTGAAAGACAGGGAGCTTAGCCAATTCTTCTCTTTATGGTCCTTGGTGTATCTGTGTTTTCCTGGTGAAATCTGAAGCTGAGTGAGGTTGCTGATCCCTGCCACTCAGACCTGAGTATAGGCTGTTTCAAGTATATCCTGGTGCACCGACCCACGTGCTGGTTTTTTTCAAAAATGAAAGCAGAAGGGGGTTAGTTCTGCAGTCTATCTCCCCAGAGACTCTTCCACATCTCCATTTGTTCAATGAAGTGTAGAGGAATAAGGAGATGAGGTGTCTAGCCTGAAAATTCCCAGTGAGGTAATGACTCTGACTGGATTCTCCCTTCCTCCTCTCCCCTTTCTCTACCTTTAAGATGCACAATTCTGTGTGCAGGAAATTTATTACTTCTTTCTGCTGCACCCTCAAATTTATTTGCAAGGTGAATGCTCAGTCTGTTTTAAACTGAAGGGATTTTCAAAATATTACAGTATGGTGGCTGATAGTTCCCATGGGATCAGTAGAAATCTTACTACTGACAAAATTATCTGAATAAATTAATTTTTAAAATAATTGCATAATACCTTTAATTCCACTCTCATGCTTTATTTTTGTCTAAAGACTGTTAAGAAATGTGAACTCTTCTTTTAAGGGCTTACATCTGTTTTCTAGTAATACGTATTCAGGTTGAATACCTGTATTTTAGGAATTGAGGGCTTTGTTTATTGCTTGCTATGAGCTGAAGGATAACTGTGTAATCAGTCTTGGTTTTGCTTTTTTCCTTTTGGAAAGATAATTTCTGATGTAATCAAAGATAATAATTTTCTAGCTTTGTTTGGCTTTTGCAGCTCCTGGGAGCCTTCCTGCTCAACTCTATTTTCACTGCTCATTCCTGTTTATAGATGGCCTGGGAGAGGTGACACGATGAGGAAGATGATGGAAGTGCCAACAGGGCAAGTCTCTTTTCAGAGCTGATTGTTTGCATTGCAGAGTGTTCTTCCCATTTTATTTCAACTCTTGTGCTGTGTGAGGCAGAGGAACATCCATCACCATTTATGTGAGGTCAGGCAAAGGATCCAGTCTGAGAGTGCATCCAACCTTGGCTGTGTTCATCCCTTTTCTGTGTAAGTTCCATTATATTGTGATGGATAGAGTGAAGTGGGTGGGACAATCCAGTGGCTGTGGATTGCACTGGAAAATACAGCAGTAAGAGGTGAGGTGGCTGCTGGGTCACACTGCTTGAATTTCAGCATTGTTGTTCAGAGGTCTGAGGCCCGTTATGCCACAGCTTAAGCATTGGATCTTTCATTTCTGCATGGCAAAGCAGAGTTAATCAAGTCTGGGATGCAGCAGCCTAGCAGGTAAGAGAAGATCTGAGAGCAAAGGATGTAGAAATATCTTAACTCATAATAAATCTCTGGGACAGGATATTTATTTCACTGCCTTCATTTAATAACTACTTTACACGACAATTTAGAGACTCCACTGGCTTTAAGTTGCTTAACTGAACCTGGAGTTGTATTGATCTCTTTGGTTATTTGTAGGTAAACAGTGGTAAATGTCTTCAGGTTGTTCAGGTACAGCATAGAGAACCCAAGATAATTCTGAGGTTTGTACTATGTTAACATAATTTAATTTAACAAACAAATTTTAAGACCTTCAGTCTTTCATTATCTTTCTGCAACTAAGGTACATTTCAGAGGGTAATTACATTCTGTTATCTTATGCATATAGTCCTCTAACTGGAAAGAGCTTTCCAGAACAGCAGTTCTTACTCGATTTACTTACACAAGCTTAGTATACCTTTACCTACACTTCCACTGTGACTTTTATAAATGGATTTTGGTTTGCTGAATTATAAATTGTATGTGTCTATGCATTGTAACCCGTAATGCCTTTGAAAATCCAACCTGGATGCTAATGATCAGGGTTTGGAATTATCTCCAAATGTGTTGTATTTTTAATGTGTGATAATTAATTTTGTGGGTTTTTCAGTTCAGGTAAAATACAGTCTGTGTTTTTAATTTAAAATAGGAGACAAACGTGGATATAAAGTTTGTGTTGTGAAATAAAAGTGTGTTATACTGAAAACTGTTGGAAATGCAGCTAATCTGGTCTGCAGACACTGCAGGCCCTCTCCTTTCAGTTTTGCGTGTCTGCTAATGAAAATTAAGACACCAAGACACTGTCCCAGGCTTTGTTTAATGGCACCAGCCACTAATTTGTTAATCAGCACTTCCTTAACAGATGACACTTAGGCAGCATTTGCAGTCTCCTGGGGAAGAGCTGCTGGTATCAGATCTTTTCAGTCCTGCTTCCTTCCCTCCATAGCCACCCGTTCATGTGAAACAGCACAGAGAAGGTCTGAGTAGCTGTCCCTGCTTGTGCAGTGCTTGAAAAGAAAGTTAAGTTTGGATTTGCTTAGCAGGCTGTGTTCAGAAGTGTTTCTGAAGTAGCTAAAATACCATTTTCCTTCCTGTCTATGTGTCTTGCTAAAGCAATCCCTGCTTTCATGGCTGGATTGTCCTCTTCTAGGACAAGAGGCAATGGCCTCCAGTTACTGCAGGGGAGGTTTAGATGGGGTGTTATGAAAAGTTTCTTTACTGAAAGAGGGAAGCATTGGAACAGGCTCCCCAGAGAAGTGGTGCCATCGCCATGCCTGGAGACATTTTTTTAAAAAGGCACTTTGGGAGGTGGTTTAGCTGGCATGGTGGTCTTGGGTTGACTGTTCGACTTGATGGTCATTTCCAATCTTAACATTTCCATGAGTTTATGTATAGCCTCTGTCTGTGTTGAGCTGTGTAGGGAAGAAGACTGAAATCAGCACATGACAGCCCTGTAAATGAGAAGGGAAAGAGGAATGCGTTTTTAAAGCAGTAGTTACTTCTCTCTCTGCTGCAGTCAGCATAAACTGATTGGCCTGGCCAGGGCCTGGGTGTGAGGTGCAAACAAAGCCGATGGGGGGAACTGGTGCAGTCTGAAGGGAGAGAGAGCGCTGCTGGAAGGGGCAGAAAAGGAAAATCTTGAGGTAGAAATCGTGTAAATTCTCCCAAAGAGTGGTTGAGTTCCTGTATCTCGCGTTTATAACGTGGAACGGCCCTGATGATACCGTGGCCTGGCCGCCTTTCCTCTGCCCCGCGGTGCCCTCCACAGCAACCCGGACCCGCCGGCTCCCTGCCCCATCTCCCCGCCACCAGCCCAACCCCTCACTTCCTTCTTTCCGGGAAGTGGCTCCGCCCCGGAACTCCCGGGACGCCCATCCGCCGCGGAGCGGAGGGAGAGTCGGGGCTGCGGGCAGGGAGCGGTGCGGCGGGAGGAACGGAGGCTCGCGGAGCCGAGGATCGCGGAGCGGCGGCCG
>JAAWXA010000036.1:1870067-1979051 GCA_038090715.1 Florisuga fusca
GGTGAGCCGCAGCTCTCAGCCGCCGCGCTCCTCGCCCCGGGGCCGCGGGCCGGGCCCTTCTCTGGGCTGCCGGTGCCTGCGGCGCTGGGCCCGGCTGCTAGACGGGCTTCCCCCGCTGAGGGAGCCTTAGCCGCCACGGGTGACAGCGACAGTTTGGTGGCTTTCGGTGTTGTCCCACCCCGCGTCGTTTCCGCTGCCGGTCGCTAAAAATTCGTTCTGAGTCTCAGGGATGCGGCGTCTGACCCCGATGAGGGGGGAGGTTCGCAGCCCCTTCCTCAGGGCTGCAGCGGGCTCCAGGAGGTGGGCTGGGATCAGGAGGTGGGCTGGGATCGGGCCTGGGATCCGGAAAGGCTTGGTAAAACCAGGCTCCTCCATTGCAGCGGAGTTGGTTGTATAATATATGTTGTAATTACTTCTTAATTCCGTGGGTGTGTTTCGCTAGTTAGTGCCGGTGAAGGTGCCACTGATGACTTTTGTAAATCTGGCCTCTCAGCCTGTTAAGTTCCTTATGGATTGGGGGGTTTGACTCTTGGCTTGGCAGTATTCCTGCAGTGTGGCTTCTCATAAAACTGGGGATCAAAGTCCTTTAAACTCGAGACAGATGAAGTTTGGAGTCTGTGTAAAGATGCTGACCCTGCATTTTGGATGCTTTTGTGGGTGTTTTGTGGTGGTGTGAGCACCTTGTGTGTAGTGTTGAGGTGGTTCCCATGAAGCAGGGAGTGGCTGTACTCCTGGAGAGGGTGTGAGCTGCTGGGAGGTGGATGACACACTGGAAGCAACAGAAAAAAACCTCTTAGGGAGTGGTTCAACACTGTCCCAAATCCTGTTGGTCTGGGCTGCCATGGTCAGGGGCACCATTACCTGTGTGATGGCGTGCTGGCTTGACCAGGGGGTTATTACAGGCAAGATTTAGATCAATTTGTTGGAGCTGATGTGCAGAGCTCTGACTGGGCCCAGTGCTACCAATTAATGGCAGTGCAGGGGTTTGGAAAAAGGGTGGTTTTATGGTAGTTTGTGATTTAAATCCATTATTGACTTGATTTGCTGTTCTTTTCTTGTTTGGTCTCGTAGTCACAACACTGTCTTTGAAGCTTTGTGGTGACAGTTCCTCAGGCCAGTACTTGGGAATGTGTGCTGAGTGGCTCTTGGTTTTCCAGTTACCTGAGGCTCCTTAGAGACTCAGAAGGATGCAGAAGGATGTAGTGTTTTCCAGGAACAGTACTTTACCCAGTAAAGGTTTGCCTTTTGGACGTGGTTACACAAATGTTTTACAGGGGAGAGGATTAGGAAGAGAACTGCAACTGAATGCAGTGCTTTGCTAACAAAAGAAAAAAAAAAAGCAAATAACAAAAGAACACATGACAGAAAGCAAGAATAGAAATATAAAGCCAATTGTACCAATTGATAAGATCACCTTACTCAACAAACTATGGTTACAAGCTTGAAGATAGTCCATCATTTTTTCCAAATTTTGTTTTGCAGTGTTACGTAGTTTAGATCCGTCTCTCAGTTCCCTGTTTCTCTTCCTGATGTTTGCTATATAATCCCCAATAATGTGTTGGTTTTTTCTTATGATGGACTACTTGTGACCTAAAACTAGACCTAAACCTTGTGCTTGTAAAGTCCTTTTAAAGTCCTGTCAGTGACAAGTCAGGTACAAAGTGCACAAGGCATTTCAAAGTTTTTCTCTGAGGTTATAGCAAATTGAGTTTTCATCTGTACCCAAGTGAGTGTGGTTGTCATGTTAGGAAAAAACCACAGAGAATATAGACGCAGATCACTGCTGTTTCTGAGGAGATTTTAGAAGTTTTAGCTAATTCTCTTAATATTCTTAATTGAATTCCCAGACAGACAGTACAAAGCAGTTTTTAGATGTTTCTTGTGGTTTCATCTAAAAGTGCAGTTATGAGTCACATGTAGATGACAAGATAACATACCCTGTTAATTCATGAATAAGTGCTAGTCCTAGCTGAGTGCTCATTGCTATGGGCAATATCCAAGAATTTCATATGGACAAAGAAAACTGTAGCTTGAGGTCTGAACTCACATGGGAGGGGGAAAATACATCTTGAAGTAAATTGTGAGCTCTGCAGGAAGAGTTTTGAAGCCTCGTGACCCTGAGGTTTCAGAGGTTTTTAGAAGTGGCTGCAGTTTCCCCAGCCCAGTTAGAGTGCAAATCAGTGCATTTGCTTTCAGGTGGCCGATCAGAATGTGTGTCTGTCATCACAGCTAACAACTCTTCCTTTTTTCAGAAACAACTGCTCTAGTTGAAATTTCTTTAATGCAAGAAAGATGCACATTAAAACTGTGAAGACTCCCATGATCTGTTTTGCAAAGATAACTATGTTTCCATCCTATTTTGGAAACTCTAAAGGCTTTTGTAGTTTCTTTTTATGAGTTTCTTAGACCATATAGCCACACCCTTTCCTTTAGAGGAAATTAACTCATGGTTAATTCTGTTTCTGCTAATTACATGCCTGAATGTTTGGGTTCCATATGAATCATGGCTGTTTCAACACTTACACGGCTCTTCAGGATTTTGTGTCCTTTGGTGGGTCAGTGGTTGCTCTTTGGAATACATAGATGTTATTTCAAGGATGGTTTTCCATAGGCAAAATTCATAATTGGAGATCTTAACCCACCCCTCTCAATTTGATGTGCTTTTTTGTCTACCTTATAAATTTATTTTGAGGAACTGAAGCTACACTCAGTTGAAGTTGCATGCAGTTTTAGGTGGGTCTCAACTACTCCCTTTATCTAATGTGAAGAATAATATAAGACTCAGGCTTCTGTGAAACATAAAACAGCAACCATTACTGCAAGAATCGTGTGTTTCAGAATTTTCATAGGTTTTCTTCTTTTCCTGCTCTAAAATCCCTTGCCTGGGGATAGCCATTAATGACCAGTTTCTTGTGATCCAACATCAGACATTGCAAGCACTCTTTGTAGCTCTTTGATAGTTTTTAATGAGAAGAATTAATGCAAGTTGTTCATTAAGTGCTATGAAGGCTTGAATTTGAAGACCCAAATCATGTGCACTTCAATCCCTTGAAAAGACTGGTGCAGGTTGTTGCTAAGATTTGTGCCAACATTTTTTGGAAAAGACTGTTGATTTCAGGAAGCAGGGTGAGATAAGAGATGAAAGGGAAAAAATCCAAAAAAAACCCCAAACCAGCCACAACCAGAAGGAGGGATTCAGACATCAGGAAACAGTTCTGGGTTGTTTTTTCTTTTTGTTCATAGTGAAAAATGTGGAAGGCTGAAGTAAGCTTCCCAGAAGTCAAAGGCAGTTTCACATCTTTGTCAGTGTGCCTGTTTCAGGTCTATTATGTGAAACCTTTTACCAGTTTTAGATTTGTTTAATAAGCTTTAGTACCAGTATTGAAGCTTGTTTAGAGAACAGTCTTACAAAGCCACTGCTTTAATTTCCAGAGTTAGCATGCGGAGTTATTTAGAAACTGTTTTTCATAGCTTGTAATGATTATAAATTTCAATTACCTCTTACTAAAGGTGTTGATGGATGGATTAAGTGAGACCCCTTTTCTACTTTTTGCTTTGGTATGTGAGCTTTTTCAACCAGCTATTCCATCTAAGGTGACCTGAACAACCTGGGACTAATAAATAGTTAAGGAAAAAGTCAATATGTTGTCATTGTGACATTGATGCAGTCTGCATTGACAGTGCAGGTGTCTGTTTACTCACCTGCTCTTGGGGAGGTAACTTAGAGAGGAGCAAGAAAGAGAAGCCTGTGGTGTCTGAAGTTGTGACAAACCTATACTGCTTCTAAACCTGATTTCACACACAGTGCTTTTCCTGAACCCTAAGCTGTGTCTGCAGTCTTCATAAACCCTAACATGTTATGAAAGTTGTCTGAGATTCATTGCTGGAAAGAACCTGTTAGTTAAGTGTCATTTCTTTCATGTGTGCATTAAGTCAGCCCTTAGCAATAGATCCTGTTTTGATCAGAGGAGCCCCTTTTTTCTACCACATAAAAGCTAAGAATGCACTTGCTGATTGCTGTGACTATGATACCTGCTTTAATATGTTTACTGTGAATTTTTAAGGCTATGTTGTAATCTGGTTTGTGTGAAAATTAGCATGTAGTCTCTTGCTGTTGTTGAGAGCTTGGAGTCTGACAGGAAAGATACAATGTCCTGGAGCAACAATTGCTGTTATTTCAGATCCCATTATGGTATATGACAAAAATGGCTTAAGGATGTATGGGCTTATAGTTGGAGGAGGGAGCATTTTGTTAAATGTGGAGCTAGTTTTGTGCTTTATATAACTGGCCTGCATATCAAGATATCATGAGCAGTTATCAGGTGTGGGCAGACTTTTGAGCTTTCTTATCCCATAGTTTTAATTGTGAAAGAGCACTTATTATGAAGGTTTTGGTTTTAGCCCTGTAGGAATAGAATGGATGATCATCAGAGAGGAAAAAAAAAAAGTCAGATAGTATCTGGTTGCCTTGTTCTGTGCCAGAGCAGTCTGGTTAGGTCTGCACTCATCTTGGTGAATGTCACTTTCTTTTTACATCAGCAGTGAGGGCACAAGAGGTTGGATGTGCAGCCTGATGTCCTCAGGACTAGACCCATACAAGAATGTAGACCTCTAAGGTGGGACATAAGTGAGGTGTTCCCTACCTGAACGTGGTTGACTGTTTTGGATGGTGTTCTGGTGTCTGTAGCTGTTTCTCTGCGGTGTGTGTGGAATTAGGACTGTAGATTCCAGCCGGCAAATGTTGTCTGAAGATTAAATGCTTTGATGGAATCCCTTTGTAAATTTAGATGTTTAGATTGCTTCACATGAGAAACCTGGGCTCCTGAGATGGAAAATCTTTGAGAAATACAGTATAGGTTTTATTAAGCACCTACATTCATTGGACAATAGGACACTGTTGCACTTTAGGTCAATGGAATACATTTCTTTAAAAAGTGGGTTTTCCTCCTTCCTCCACTCCTGTGACTCCCCTGCCCTCCCTGGCTGACCTTGGTTCTTTTGCTTTCATAATACTTGTAGCAAAATCATGTTTCCTGGGCCTTGACTCATTTTCTGTTTTCTTTAGTAAATCTTCAAAGACAGATTGAAGTATGTGACTCGAGGGAAGTTATGTGGCTGCAGGCCCAGCAGTATTTTGCAGGAAAGGCGTTTGGGGTTTTTTTCTGGTTTTGGCTCAGATGTGTGCTTCCAGGACTGAGGAAACCAAAACCCTGTACTGCTTGTACATAAAGCTTTCAGTTGCAGCTTTGTCAGAGTCACAGAGAAACTATCAGACAGAGAGCAGGTTCATCTTTCTTAAAAAAATTAAGTGAATTTCCGTTTTCTTTAGTAAGAAAGTGATTTATTGGATGTTCTTATTGAACAGCAAACTTGACAAGAAAAGCACAGGGATGTGAGAAAGGTTCAAGAAAGGTCTGTGTTGGTAGTGCACTTTTTAAAAAGTATTTGCTCTGAGTAAACAGGTGCTCAAAATGAAAAAGAATATTTTAAATTAGAGTGTAAAAAGAAATGTGTTGATAGGAAGATGTATTCAGGGGCTTCAGAATGAATTGCATTAAAACTAGTAGAAAGCTAATTATGAATTAAACCACAGGGTGTTTTTTTTTCCTCTTGCTACACATCATAACAAAACTAAATATTCTAAGACATTTATGACAAAGCTGCAGAAAGAGATCTAATCTGTCATTAGAGACCTTTGGTGTGCAACCCTTCAAGTATATCTAACATCACTTCTATCATGTGCCTCATCTGCCAACAGCACAGGAGTATTCTTCTGCTCCTGACAGGGCTATGATTTGGAAAAATAAAGCTCAAAAAATAGAACAGTATGGAAAGACACAGCCACGGGCAGCTTGGGGTTGTTCTGCTGCCAGGCTGGGTGGGTACCAGCCCAGCAATGCGTGTGGCAGGAAAACAAGGAGCTCTTTGGTGTCTGCCCAGCCTAGTGCTCTGTGAGCTGTGGGACAGAGATGCTGATAGACAGGAATGGGACAGCTTTCCCTGTTGTGATTGTCCAGAATAAATCCACTTTTGCAGCCGTGATCTAACAGCACTGAGCCTCTGAGGAACTGAGCACAGGGTGTGTTAGGTGAGGTTGAAGGATGGTGATCATAAAACAGGGTTGGGTATCTTCCATTTTTCCACTTCAGGGGAGAATGGGTGGGAAGAAGCTTTCACTTGCAAATAAGTAACAAAGGGGATTTCTTTTGCATTATGTTACTCAGAAATTAACTTTGAAAAGGGCAGGAATGAAACTTAAAGAGGTCTGACCATGCAAAATAAGAGGTGTGACCATGCAGATACATAGAATTTGCTGATTCTTGAATAAAGCATGCTATAACCTTAGCTGGAGGGGGAGAGAGAGAAGGAAGGAAAGGGAAAAATAGCGTGGTGATTTAGTTGCAGAAAGCTGACTTGAGGTGGGGTTTTCATGTTCTGTTTATTAAAACTCGAGTTGTTACACTCATTAAAATCTAAATGATGATGTGCAAAAATTGGCTGTGAAACTTTTTTTGTAATGGTCATATGGCTTTAAAGGAAGCAGAAAGCATGTGCTGTAAGTGCAGCATGTGATTTCTTCATCTTGATTCAGGGTGACCTCTTTTGTCCCTGAGTCTGAAACTGATGTAACTGTAATTGAAAATACTTGAAGGGGGGGAGGGAACAGAGCAGCTTGCTTTCTAGTGGCTTAAAAAAAAAAAAAAAAAAAAAAAAAAAAAAAAAAAAAAAATTGCTACTAAGAGACCTGCTTTGCTTCCAGGGAAAGCTGCTGAACTTTGACAACCTTATTTTTAGTCTTGTACACAAAGGACACCGCCAGGACGCCAAAGGAAATTGTGGCACTGAGTGTGTGGTTAAAGCTGTGTGGATACAGAAAGCCAGTCCTTGTGTGTCTGTTATGGAGATAGTTAAAGTGCACAGTTGGCACAGAGACCAAGTGTGCTGTTGAGCTCTCAGAAAGCAAGATGTTGATGGAAGATAAAAGCAAGGTCATGTATCTCATCCTTCTCCTTTAGTTTGCAAAAAATCAGTGTCCAAAGCACAGTGCTTTGGAATAAAGACAGCAGACACCTGAAATAATGAGATTCCCCTACAAGACTGGAGGTGTAGGCATGAGAATAAACCTTTTTGTTGCAGGCACTATTTATAAATTATGTAGAGTTGTATACAGACACTGGAGTAACCTGAGTACTGAGGGACGTGAAGATGCATCTTGTACCCAGCTGGGTGAGCTGTGATGCTTCATTGTGCTGTTCAGATCTATCCTTTGAGGCCTAAGATACATTACCTGCAGCCTCATCAGTGTGATTCTTTGCAAAGACAGTCTCAGCCTGCATGCAGAGCTGTATACATTTTCTCTTACTCAGTTTGCTTCCTTTCTTTGTTTGTGACTGTAACTTTCTGTGTTTCCTTTTTCCTTCTTTGCTTTGCCCCTCTGCAACTGTTGGAGCAGTGTGCTGGTGAGATCAGAAGATGAGAGGCTGGTGCCTTTTTCCACATAGCTGTAGGACTGGCACTGCTGCCTGCATTCCAGGCCAACTGCTTGATACTGCCTGCAGGTTATATGCAAAGATATGCTAATGATGCAGTTGGCTTCTGGGGATGTTTGTCTGCCTGTGCCCTTCCTCCTGTGGTCTTTATTTTCTTGCTATGAACTATTAAATAATTAAAACAGGTGACTTCTAAAATAGGCAAGCCTTCAAAAGAAATGATTTCTTGCAGGCAGTTATCATGTTTCTGTCTTTAACCCTGTTCTCTTTAAATAGGAAGAAAATGAACCTGAAATCTGAACGCAGAGGAATTCACGTGGATCAGTCAGAGCTACTGTGCAAGAAGGGATGTGGTTACTATGGCAATCCTGCTTGGCAGGGATTTTGCTCCAAGTGCTGGAGAGAGGAATACCATAAGGCCAGGCAGAAACAGATTCAAGAGGATTGGGAACTGGCAGAGCGGTAAAGAGCCCTTTTCATTCCTTCATCTTTTACAGCAGGGCGACTTCACTAAATGCTATTCCTGTCTTCTGTTTTCTTGTCCTGTTTGCTCTGGTTTAGTTGCATCTTAAGTTCTCAAATCTGACCTTTCCAACAGGAATTAAAGTCTTCCTTTTGGTGCAAAGATGAATATTTGTTGCATTCTAATCTAAGAAGTTTCAAAAGAAAGTCTGTGAAGTAACAAACATGAACACCCCCCCAACTTCTCAACAAATACTTTGACCTAATTTGCATACTGAAATCTGTAATTGTAGCTAGCAGTTGGAAGGGTGAAAGTGACAACTTTGATTAAAATATCTCTGCCTCTGGAGACCACAGTTATTGTCTTCAGTGTGGCCAGCACAATGGTTTTATGTTTCAGATACTGATTATAAAATTTGTTTTAGTCTTGTCTGTGGTCATTCTTTTAAACTGCAGGATTAAACCCAAAAGCAACAAAGGTTTAGCTTTAAAAGTTTAGGTAGTTTTTCTAAGCATGTATTGTCTGCAAAACATTCTAGTTTTCATAGTGTGATAAATGCTTGACCCAAAAATGGGAGTTGAAGGAAATCTGTACTTGAGTGAGAAGTAAAGAGCAGCTATAACTTCTTTTTGTGGGATTTGGGTAGGAAGTAAAAGCATTATCCACTGCCTGAGAAACTGCAGAGCATCATCTTCTGTACTACAGCTGTCCTCTGTGTCATTTCCAGGTGTGAGTGACATTGACAGCCTCTTGGAATTAACTTGTTTCAGGGTTATGTGAATTCTGGGTATTAACAGTTGATTGGCAGTTGACTTGAGCTAGTGGTGTGTATCAGAACTCTAGGAAAAAGTGCAAATGCCTGAGACATGTTTCTGCACTTGAGCCTGGAACCTTTTGGTGACCTTGAGTTAACCAGTGCTGCATTAACCAAGGTCACTGGGGGAGAAAAAAAGAAACTCTCCAAACTTGAGTGGTGTCCAGACTCACATTCCCAGACACCTCATTGCCTTGAGCCTTAGAGGACTTCGATTGGTTTTAAAATTCTCTTTGCTGTCTGGCACTGGAACAGTTTAACTGCAAGGATGGGTGGAAGGAAGTGCTTGAAACCCCTGCTGGCCTAATCTGAAGGTGCTGGGTAAGCTGTTGTGTACAGCACAGAATTCATGAAATTTTTTTCCTCTGCCATAAATTTGGCTTAAATAGTTAATAAAAACTTCAGTATTACTAGAGCAGATAGTTAGGCTGTCAGCCTTAAAACATTGGTGTACAACCAAACAGAGCATTTAAGGAATTCTTTAATAAGTAACTGTTTAGTAGGGAGATGCTAAAGGAACAGATAAGCTGTGATTGTTTGCTGTAGTGAACAGCCAGGCTTGTCAGCACAGATAAAACACAATTCCTGCCTTGAGAGATTACAAATGCAAGACCATTTATCCTGAGGTGGATGAGTTTTCAATGAAAATTGCACAACCTTTTAGCATCTTGAAGTGCAGTATAATTTAACATCTTTTTATGTTCCTGTATAGGAAGAAAAGTAGCCATTGAAGGATTAGTATGTGTGCCTTCCCCTGCTTTGTACTGGTAGATTAAAAGGTGGGCTTGGTCTTTGCAAAGCACTGATAATGTTGCAGTAAAGTGATTTGCCTCATTTATTTAATAAAGCAGATCTATTACCAGGACTTTAAAAGCAACTTATGACAACAGTAATGTCTCCCAGAATATTTCTGAGATTGTGACAGGGTGTTTCACTTACTCAGCTGTGAGCCATATTTTTTATCCTCAGTAAGGTGGTAAAATGATTGCCTGAAGTTAGAGGTGCTGAAATTCTGTAAAAGATGCAACTTAGTTGAGTATTGAAAGTCCTCCTGCAGTCTCTGCCCTCACTTTTAAGTTTGTAGAATTCAGGGCTGTGTCATGAGGGGAAGGTGACCATGAGTATATTTAAGTCACCTTCCTTTTTACCTTCCTATTTTACCCTCCCTGTCCATCTTAAGCTTTCCCTCACTTCCAACATGGAAACATGGAAAGAGTGGATGTAATGTATTGAAGGGAGATGGGGTAGGAAGCAAGAAAAGAAGATGGGTAATGAGGAGATTTAGCATGTCAGATTGTGATTATTTATTGCATAGGAGATCAGCTTTTTTGTGCTGGTTTTAAGCACTGAAATTAGAACTCTACTTTTCTAATTCCAGGCTTCAGCGTGAGGAGGAAGAAGCATATGCCAGCAGTCAGAGTACCCAAGGGGCCCAGTCACTGACCTTTTCAAAATTTGAAGAAAAGAAAACCAATGAGAAAACACGAAAGGTCACTACTGTGAAGAAATTCTTCACTGCTTCTTCCAGAACTGGAGCTAAAAAGGGTAACTCTTGCCTTTGCTTTTAATGGCTCTGTACAACATGTTAAGTTAAAAGGTATTTTTGATAGATGTATTTTACTAAAAGGTCTTTTTTTTGTGACTTGCCTTTACAAAACTGGAGTAATGATGCTTCTGGAGAGTGATTGCTGTGTGTGAAATCTTACTGAAAACAGAAAAACGTGAGCTTTTGGGTGGTGCCAAACAATCTTTTAAATACAATAATGCACTTGTAAACCTGTGGCTGTGTTTATGTTAGTTATTCAGGAGTTCCTCTATTATAAAGTGTAGTATAAATGTATTCCTGGTTGTGGTCTATCTACCACTGCACTGATGAGTGGAAGTATCTTGTTCATATGATGCACATTGTTGCTAGATTGATGAGTCAACCATAATGTGACACTGGTTTAGGATTTGGAAGAAAATCTCTCTAAAGAGAGCAGGAGAAAAGGTACTGGCTGTCAGTCACCTGAAACAAACTGGTAAGTGTGATTGAAATGCCAGTATGAAGGATCAGGTGATGCTGTCACTTCAGCAGCATCCTTTAACAGGAAATTCAGAATGTGTAAGCAGGGTGCCTTTAGATGAAAAATAACATAGAAGGCAGTGTATATGCCTGTGTGGGTTGTGAATATCAGGTTTGTGGTTGGCTGGATGTTTATTATGCAGTATGTTACAAGTAATGATGATTAGTGGCACCAATGCCTTTGCACAGCAACAGCTTACATGGGCAGAAACCAGGAAATGCTAGACTGTGGAGGAGGCATTCCAGTAAAAGGAGAAAAAGCAGTATTAATATATCTTAGCCTTACAGATAATGCATTTAATTACCAAGAAATTTTAAATATGTCTGCATTTTATTTTAGAATTTATCTTGGTGCATGGGCAGCAGCTGGCTAAAATGAGGCGTTCAGTTATGTATTGAAACCTTTTTTTACATTCATTCTTCTCACTTTCCATATTTTCTTTCTTTATCCTCTTCACCATCTTTCCTGACATGCTCCTGCTCCTGGTGTCTTGCTTGCTTTTGCATTTATTTCAGTGACTCAAGAAAAAGTCATTAAGCAAGGACAGCTTGGGAGGGAGCGAAATGCTGATAACATTCTCAGGGATTTGAAGGAGATTTTTACTCCCTCCTGGGAACTGGCTTCCCCTTCTGAAGGTAATGCAGTACAGCTTGAGCAAGCTGTCTGCTTGATTTTAGTAAGTTTACTTCTTAGTTGGGCTTTGCAAAATACAAACTAGGGTTGTGCCAGTTATAACTCATGCTGTTGGATATGAAGATGACAGAAAAAGCAAGTCTAGCATCTGGAAGGAAACTTGATCCTCTAAACCCATTCTTTGCTTTTTGGTAGGGGAAATATAGGCATAAAGCTCAAACTTCTTTGAGCTTTACCTTACTGTGACACCTGGAGAATTATGTAATTATGTTCTTTTTAACCCCTTCCACCAAAGGAAAAGAAAAAAAAAAATAAAAAAGAAAAAAAGAAAAAAAAAAATTTCTAAGAAGTAGCTAGATCTTGTGCTGCTTCTTATTTTTATCAGAAAATAATTCCAGGTAGCCATTATTGACGTGATTGTAAGTTGAAACTACTTCAATTGAATAGTTCACACTTAAATAACATTTTAAACCTCCCCATGTTTGCTACAGTAATCAATAAGACAGTTCTATAATGAGAGGAGACGTGCTGGTTTCATTTAAACCAAAAGGATACCAAAACCCCAAACAGCTTTAGACTCTTGTCCTATGCTATTTCAATTCTGATGTGTTCTGCTGACTAAAATTGTATGAAGGTGATGAATGGGTGTGTGTAGTAGAGCTAATGACAACACTATTTTTTACATTTTTCCTTGAACTCAGATCCATGACCATGGCACAACCATAGTGAATCACTGGAGTGCTGGTGTTCTGCTGTGACAACTAGCATTTTTGTAGAATGCCTTGAGAAAGATTTTAATAGCCATAGTGGTTATTCTTTGTAAAGGTGATCCTTTCTTTAGCTCTTTATTTTGGCCTATCATATCCACTGGGTTCTCTTAAACTTGTTCAAAATTTCTTTTGCTTAATCAAATTAAGTACAAAATCAAATTAAGTACCTGACAAAGCTGAAAAGACTTTGTTGCCAAAAGTACATTGGTTCCTGCAGTTCTTAGTGATCAGTGCTTGTTGTAGAGATTCACTTCCCTTAAATCAGGATTTTAACTCAGAGATAAATGAAGTTGAAACTTTAATTTGTGATTTAAAAAATCATATTCATATTCATTCCTCCCATGTTAATTCCTGCAAACAGCAGAATAAGGTTCATTTGTTTTATAATACAGGGAACTCAGTGCTGAAATAAGTATATAAATCTTCAGCTGTTCTTTGAAACCAGGATGGTAATTAATTGCAGGAAAAAATCTTGGAATTCTGTCTTTTCAAAAAGTGTACCTGCTTTCTTCTTACTGGTTATGTAACATTAAATGTGACAAATTTAGATCAGCATATCTGTAGTAATAGTTGCTGTTCAGTTTGAATGCTGTACAGACATTCTACTTTGAATCTTAGCTATAAAGAAAACTGGAGGAAACCCCTTCTGAAAAAAAATGTTCTTGTGTCAATAGAAAGGAGATTTATTTGCATTTTCTATCTTGATTGCTACAGTTGGAATTTAAATATTTGTAAAATCTTTTCTATTCTTCTAACTTAGATAACATAAATGTTTTAATGGCACCTGGCTGGGTTATTATCCAGAGAAGGTTAGGCTGCACTGTGGAGGTCCGTGTGAGTCTTGTGCTTTGGTCAGATGATCAGTGTTTGTTAGTCACTGAATCATACAGCTTTGAATTTACCATAGTGCTGGATCTCTTTAAAAGCAAATAACAAACAAAAAAACCCTGATAAGCTACCTCAAGACCAAATTAAACATACCAAGTTACTAATCCAATTTATTTCCTTTTTCTTTTGAAGCTCTGCATGTATGCTTACTGCAACAAGGAATTTTTTTTGCTATGCATGTTAGTATTTTCAGATTGAAAACTGTATCATGTTGATCATGAATATTTTCATGTTTTCTGTCTCTCTGCTGCTTGCTTTTCATCATGTTCATTTACATCATCTCTATTCAATCCTTCATTTTGAACAGTGTTGGCTGGCAAGTTCAAAGGTGGGTGAACTGGACTTGGGTAGCAAAGGTTCAATGCAATTAACTTGCAACATGCACCTTGGAAAATCAATGTGTTTGTGTGGAAAAAACCCCATGGTTGCAGCTATGTAAACTTGCATCCAGTGCTGTGTGCAGTCTGTCTTCCTACCTCCTCCTTGAGTGCCAAGCAAATTCTTCCTTGAACAGATGCAATGCTTCTGCTATTGCTGAAACACAAATGGCCAAGTTCTCATTTACACTGCAGGGGTGACTGATCCTGTGGATGCTGCTGGAGGCACCAGCCTCCTCCTCCCATTCCTTGTCTTGTGCTGCTGCTCCTGTCACCTGGTAGGAAGCCAGCTTGGGGCTGATCGAGCTGAAAAATAACCCCAAAAGAAACACTGAATTCTGACTAGGACTGCCTTGAACTACTACTCTGTAAGCTAGTTCATGGGCTGGTTGAATGAATACTTGTGTTGGTGCAAGCAAAGGAGCAAGAACATAAAGGTGAGGGAGAATGGAAAGAGGACCACTCTGTTCTCTTAAACTCCTGCAGAATCCCATCTGGAAGCCTTGACCTTATATCAAGATATCTTACCTGGGAATGAAAACATAAGAAACCAGGAAACAAACCCAAGCCACAGTCATTTACTAAGAGGCCATTAGTGTAAATGGGTATGTGGCTATAAATGTTTCACTGCAGTGGAATACTGTTTCCTAGAGTTCTGTTTAATAATATCCAGCATTTCACTGGTAAAGTTTGAGACATAAATGCTTATTCATCTGCACAGATGAAGAAAAACAACTTGAAGTTTTAATGCACATTATATGCTTCCTGAATTCATCCATCAGTGTGAAAAAGCTAATCTGATACACCCAAATTTTCCCAACAGAGATCCAAGAAGCCAAGGCACCCAGCCCTTCTATAAACAGGCAGGCTAGCATCGAGACAGATCGAGCATCCAAGGAATTCATAGAATTTCTCAAGACATACCAAAAACCTGGACAAGATATCTATAAGCAATGTAAACTATTTTTGGAGACAATGAATCATAAAAGGGTAAGTTTTGCCTTTTTCATAAGTAAAAAAGGGAAACCAGGGAGAGATGGATAAAATACTTCTCTTCTTCCAGGAGTTTATTTTTTATATATTGCATACAGTGGTCTTCAGCTGGTGTGCTTAATCAAATTAACATCTAGTGGAAGTCTTAAATTCTGAATTTCATTTTTGAGTCTTCATTTTTGCTATATACCTTGCTAAAGAAACTGTCAGAACCCAGTATCTCAGATGTCTTGAAAGAACTTTCCTTTGCATCCTGAACAAATTAGTTCTGAAAGATAAAATGTCTGTGGAACAATTTTCCAGATAAATGTGACTTGTCAAAATTACAATATATTACATAACATGTTTTTTAGTTACCTTAAATCTAGAAAGTTATAATGCAATATCAACCTACACATCTCCTTTTCCCTGGGAAAGGGGAACTTGTCTGTGCTTTTTTATTAATAGGGAATAAGGGTTTTATTCGTTCTCCATATAAAAAATTTAATGTTCTTCAAATATTAATGTGTATGTAGTGCCACCTATGGTTGAAATGAGTCACTATTGAGCACATCTTTTTATTCCTTCTTCCCATAACTTTCCTATTTAGTGTCTGTAGTTACTCAAATTATATCCTCAAATTGTATTGGGACTTAAAGGGAGTTCTTATGGAATTTTACATCCTTCGAGTATTCAGAAACTATTTTTTTTTCTATGTAAGGTTTTATCTTGCCATTTAATAGTGAAAAGTATGTCTTGCCAGGATGTCTTGCTTTCTTTATATTTTTTCATATAATTTAGACAACATAAACACCTCTGACAATGTATTTGCATTTTCAGATTGTTACTGTAGCTGAAGGTTTTCCTTAAACAAAATGAAAACGTCAGAGGCATTGCTGCTGTTTCTTCCATACGTGACCAAATTCATCAGTTTTCTTTTACAGGACTTGAGTATTGAGGAGCAATCTGAGTGTGCCCAAGACTTCTATCAAAATGTAGCAGAGAAGTTGCAGACACGTTGGAAAGGTATTGTGTTCTTCTTCCTCACATTGTACTGCTGAAAAAGTGATGTTTTGAGGATAAAGCCTCGTGCATTTTCAAATAAAAATGAAGACTTCCTAACCAGCTTTCAGAAATCCTGGTAGCAAATTCTAGTATTTTAGTTAGAACTGTCCCAGCAGCACCAGTTCTATGAAGTCTTGCAGTCTGAATTTTTTTTTTCCAGTTTTTAAACTCAGTCAAATGTGGTTGAGTTAATTTCTTGCTTTAAATCCAATACTGTTTGTTTAAAAATGAAACTGATTGTGTAGCTTCAACCTAATTCACAGGCTGTGAGCTTTACATTGCACTGTAATGCACGAGAAGCTGGGGAGAGGAGAGTGTTTCTGTTTGGACTGGACTGCTGTTGTGTGTCTGGTATAGAAGTGGCACAGCTTAAATGTACCCAAGGATTATTTTTTTTTAGACATAAAAATGAACAGAGAACGTGGAAGACCTTACTGGGTTTATTTTTAAAGATTGCATTTTTTAAGAAATATTCTTGTAAGTTACAAGCAAATGAACCTAATTTGGATGTTGAATTTGCTAAATTAGCATGTCATTGTGAACCTGTGCATGTACTTTGGCTGTCACTGTGATGTTCTTTGTTACTATATTTTTACTTCTGCTGTAGAGAGTGAAAATACTCCAAGGACATCCATTCTTTGTTAACTCAGGTTGGCTCAATTTATAGTACTGATTTGGTGATATTAGTACCAAAATATATTGAATCTTCAAAAAGCCACAGAATACTTTACTTACTGTATTGGGGGTGGGATTTGTACTTTTCAGTGCCCCCTGAAAAAGTTGAGAAAGCAATGGATCAGATTGAAAAATACATCATGACTCGTCAGTATAAATATGTCTTTTGCCCTGAAACAACTGATGATGAGAAGAAAGATCTTGCTGTCCAGAAGAGAATTAGGTAAGTCTTTGAAAGAAAAACAGTTGAGTAATCCACAGGCCTGTGAAGGAGCTCTGAATTAAGCATGTTAAAAATCTTCAACAGTACATGCCAAAAAGGCAAGCTTGTTAACCAGAATAAGCCAAACCCACTTCATTGCCAAGAACATTTTATTTAAGAAATAGAAGAAATTACAAGAATAAATAACAAAAAAACACTGCACTAGGAAAATGAGTTGTGTAGCAAAAAAAAAAGGAAAATACTTTTTTCTGGAAAAAAATTACTTCATTGGAATTAATTAGGCTATTACTGGATTAGTGCCTCGTTTACACAAAGCAGTCCTTGTGCATTGAATTCAAGAAGCAGCTGGTTTCAAGCACCTGAATGTTACTGGCAGAGGACAATTTCAATTTTTTTTTTTTTTTTTTTTTTCCTAGGGCTTTGCACTGGGTAACTCCACAAATGCTGTGTGTTCCTGTCAATGAAGAAATTCCAGAAGTCTCTGATATGGTAGTAAAAGCAATTACAGGTTTGTGAACAATATTATGAACTGTTGTGAACAGTTTATCTTTACAATGTTAACTTTTAGATCTCTTGTTCCAAGAGATTATTTTCTGCAGAAGGGAGTCCAGGGTTTTAGATTTGCAGTAGTCTTTCTGGTATTGGACTTGTAAAGCATCTGTGAAGCAGGAATAATTTTTCTGTCACAGAAG
This sequence comes from Florisuga fusca, assembly GCA_038090715.1. Classification (NCBI taxonomy): domain Eukaryota; kingdom Metazoa; phylum Chordata; class Aves; order Apodiformes; family Trochilidae; genus Florisuga; species Florisuga fusca. Next base: position 1,887,196 of record JAAWXA010000036.1, read on the forward strand.
TGTTTAGGCTTACCTGATCTATTTGAAATGCTTGGAGTAAGCCAAGTGAAGGTTGAATACCCAGATAACTCTATAGCACCACAGATAAAAATGATGCAATTTTAATATTGTCCAGTAAGTGTCATACTCATGCAGGAGTCTGATTAATAGGGTTTAAATAACTCGAGAATTTTTTTCTCTTACAGATATTATTGAAATGGATTCAAAGCGTGTTCCTCGTGATAAATTAGCATGCATCACCAAATGCAGCAAGCACATATTTAATGCTATTAAAGTCACAAAAAATGAACCAGCTTCTGCTGATGACTTCCTTCCAACACTCATATACATTGTTTTGAAGGGAAACCCACCCCGCCTGCAGTCTAACATCCAGTACATAACACGCTTCTGTAATCCAAGCAGGCTAATGACAGGAGAAGATGGCTACTATTTTACCAATCTGGTAAGTGCAGGAATAGTGTTGACATTTTAGACATCGAGATTGTAGTTTATTTCATTTGTAGCAATTTCCAGTAAAACCAAACACAGCATTAAGTTGATGGATAATTAAAACTACTCTTCAAATAGCAGCTGAGGTTAGAGTACAGCCAGGTCTTTTGCTTTATGTCTCCTCTCTCTTCCTTCTGTGCTTTCTCAAGTGGTTAGTGCTTTGCTTTCTTTATAATATTAAGCCCTTTACTTGAACAATATGATGCTAAGACACGAGTATATTTTTATTCTGTAGGGAGATAAGTACCTTCTGTTCTTAAAATACTGAGTTTGGGCTGTGTAGATGTCAGGGCTGCAGAGTTCCCCACTTTAAGGTCATGAGATTTTATCTCTTGAAGGGACTGCAGAACTTGGCCATTAATCAGAGGAGGTAAGCAGTTTTTTTAAGGCTTCTGCAGGAGGCCTTTATTGATGTGCTTGTTTGTATTAGAAGGAATTATGATTATGAACTTGGCTTCTCTGCATTTCATCACAAAGCAGTTCTCAAAAATACACAGTTGAATGAAATACAGTGAATGTTAAAATTCCTTTCAGCTGGAGGAGGGCATCCACGGGGTAAGATGGGCATTTGATATTCCTTCAGAAAATTAATAGCATAGCAGATGTCTGCAGATCAGATTATTAAATATTAATATAGTGCTCTTGTCTAGTTGTCACTTCTTGTTCTTTCTGATCTCTCTCCTCCACAATGCAGTGACCCTGAGGTTTGTAATGAATGTTACCCAGTGAGTCAGTACAATTCAGCTGGAATTATGTCATCCTGTATCATTCTTTTGAGTTTTTGACTCCTGCAAACTTTGGGCAGAGGAGAAAGACATGTGAAATGCTGATATAATTATCTTCTGCTAAAGCTCTTTAGGAGCAGTCTGTTGAAGCATTAAATAAAGTTATCAGTTATTGGTTTATCAGCAGGATAACAGAAGTAGAAGACATAAGTTCCAGTGTGTAAATTGCAATACTGATGCTTAATCTCTGTTTTGTTTTTAGTGCTGTGCTGTGGCCTTCATTGAAAAATTGGATGCTCAGTCTTTAAACCTAAGCCAAGAAGATTTTGATCGTTTTATGACTGGTCAGACATCCCCCAAGAAGCAAGAATCTGACAGTTTTTCACCTGATGTTTGCTTGGGTGTGAAGCAAATGTATAAAAACTTAGATCTCCTATCTCAGTTGAATGAGAGACAGGAAAGAATTGTCAATGAAGCCAAGAAGCTTGAGAAAGACCTAATAGATTGGACTGATGGAATTACCAAGGAAGTCCAAGATATTGTTGAGAAATACCCATTAGAAATAAAACCAAAAAGTCAAGCCTTAGCAGCCATTGACTCTGAAAATGTGGAGAATGACAAGCTGCCCCCACCACTGCAGCCTCAGGTGTATGCAGGATAAGTATCAGTGTTAACTTTGAAAAGCACCATTATCCTCACCTAGTACTATCTGCTACTTGGGAAGGGAAGTAAATCTAAGGCTAAAATAAAAATCAGATGAGCTTAAATCAGTACATTTTTAAAGGTACTTTTTTTTTTGGTTAAGTGTAATGAATTGTATTTATTTTAGTTAAGTAGATTTCTATTTGGCTTTTGTGGGTTTTTGAACTGAATTTAACTTTTTCTACACAAACTGGTATAATTTTTAAGCAACACTGGTCCATTGGCATCTTTCCAGAAGGCTTCCTTTCTAGGCATGCACTTACTTGTTTTTAATTAGTTTAACTTAAAGAATTCGAGCTCCAGCAGACATTTGAAAGCTACCAGTGCTAGTCTGAATTTGTTCTGTAGCTGTAAAGATTAAATATATATTGTAAAATATGTAAAATTGTAAATAGATTTAAAATCTAATGTCTCAACTCTGCATGACCTCTCGTGTATGAGTGAAAATGATACAGAAGTGTTCAGTTTAGCACCTTTTGGTTAAATCACATTGTAGTATAAAGGCAAGTACACTATTATGGTAAGCTAGATGGTGTACCTGATGAACAGAGAGGATATTGGTGTGATGATTTGAAAACTTGACACTCATCTCAATCTGCTCTGTGAAACAACAACAACAAAGTGCTATGTAAAATATGACTTTTCTTCATGTAAATGTTCTCTCTGCTTTGTCAGTTTCCCTGACAGCCTTTAGTGGTGCACACGAGTGCTGACATTACTGCTTTTGGAGACAGTGTTGAGCCAAGCTTCAGAAAGGAAGGAAATATTTTATTGAAAATTGCATAGTGTGGAACATAAAGGGGATGGGGAAGAGATAGTGGAAGAGTTGCACCAAAACTTGCTTTTTTTTTTTTTTTTTTCCTTCTGGAATTGCCTAGTATTTCCATCAGTGGCTTAGGTCTTGATTCCTTTTCTTTACAGTCGTGGTGGATGAGTTCATATAATTAGAGTGTGCTTTTCAGAAGAAGCATGAGCTGTTGCTCTGAGCAGAAAAGTGCACTTTATTTTCCTGAAATGTCAGTCTTCTCATCTTTAGGAACCCCCTTTAGGAACGAGAGTTACCTTGCTGAAGTAGTGAACATGAAGGTGAATATGGTTTTATGTCACTAAAAATGTAATTGGTGTATTTCAAGTTAAGAATAATAATAGCTCATTCCATGAAAATAACCTCTTGCAATATAACTTTTATTATGTCAGTGAAACATTTTATATATAATTTTAAATATCTTCCAGTTAATCCAGTCTGTCATGACTGGTTTGTGTACCTGAGATATCTAACATAAAGCTGCTTAGCTTGAACTGCTCCTAAGCAATGTTGAAATCTCACCATCAAGGAGGAAGGTACCTACCTCTTTATTATGTTCCACTGCTTTAACACCACTGCTGTTTTAAATTTGCACTGCAATAATTTCAGACCACAACTGTGATTTGCCCCTTTGTCAGATGTATTCAGCCTTATGAACTATGCATTCCTAGTGTTTGAGATAAGCAGTTACCCAAAACTCCACTGCTGGGGTGAAGGAAGGAGCTAGTCAGATGATCACAAGAAATTAGATAATTGAACATACCCATGTGTCACTGCACCCAAATTGCTTAGGATGTGATCAGTGCTTAGAGTAACACTGCAGGGGTTTGATTTTCTTTAGAAAGACTGGGTGCTAATTCTGATATCCAGGTACACAGGTTTTCCTGAGGGGGGTAATAAAAAAAATAAATACAAAACCAAAAGCAAACTTCTAGCTATTGTGTTCATTGCCACGTTTAAATAAAAGTATGTACATTATGCCCTGGTTAATGAGTTCCTAAAGATCTCATCACTGCGTTTGGTTACACTGCCAGTGATTACCCTGGATATATTTGTGGATACTTCTGGATTCTCTGTGTTTTGGGAGACACAATTCTTAGCTATTCATGTGCCAGTCTAGGTAACAATGTCTTTTTCTTTGCAGAAAGATCATGGTAGTGATTAACCGAATCCCCTGTAAGGCAGGTAAGGTGGATGTCCACACCCCATCTCAAAGTTTACAAGTAGGAGTACATATATAGTATAGCCTGGGTAGTAACAACGCTGGGAGCCCCTCTCACAGGAACTTGCATTCTAGCATTTGAGTACCTAAGACTGCTTTGAGACCTTGTCAATATTTTATTAGGCAAATTACCTGTCTGCAGGTAAAACAGATAAATGGGTTTGTCTTGCTTAAAAGTAAGGTAGTTCAGTTGCCCTGGTGAAAGCTGCAGAGTATCCTTCCAGTGTTAAAAATTCAGCCATGATGGACAGGCTGCTGTGAGGTGTCAGCTCTGGGCTCAGCATGAGCTGATGAACCCTCTGGTAAGCAGCACCACATGGCTTGGTACTGAGCATCATTGGGAGGAGATTCAGTGAGGGACCTCAGTGATGCAAAAGGTTAGGAAATAATATCAGTGAAAATGTTACTTGTGAACCAGGGAGTTTAGTGAAAACAGTCTTAAAGTCAATTGGAATACAGGCTGCTGGTGACTGACACAGGAACAGAAATTCTTTTTTTTTTCAACAGCCCACTGTTAATTCAGTATTACTGTGGGGTCATCACTGGGAATTCAAAGCTAAATTGTAAACTACTTTGCATGTGAACTACCTATTTATTTTGCTGTGGTAAAGAACCTATTTTACAGGAAGCACTGGTTAATTAAACTGTACAACATCTTTGGTTTCATTTGATTCTTCTACCCAGTTCTCATCCATGTTGCCAAATTCTCTGGTGTATATTCTCTAGCTCTGGGCATCTCATGTTTAAAAGAGAGAAGCACAGGTACAGCACTAGCTTTATACATTAGCATCTTTAACAGAAAGTTGAAATAAAGGGTTGGGAGGAGAAGCAGCAGTGTTCCCTCTGAGAAAGAAGTGAACCTTGGAGGCTCGTGCTCTAGTGCCTGCAACACAGGACAAAACAGTTTGATGCTTCATCTGGTAGATGAATTTGCCCTTTTGCTTTATCTCAGCCACCATCCTGTTGTCAGACACGTACAGAACTGCTGTACATTAATTTTTTTTGATTGCTTGCCCAAGAGGCTCTGCAAGCACACACTGGCACAACTGCCTCCTGCTTCCCAAAAGCTTCAGTGGGGAAGTCAGTCATTAACTAAGAGGAGTAATTATCCTTAGACATCTTCGAGGACAGGGTGATTTCTGACCTTTGTGAGCTTAAAGAAAATCCTGTAGTACCGCAGCGATTGCAAACGCTTACAGACGCTTTCCTTCCAGCTGATGGAGCTGCTGCGGGCAGGGATGGGTTGGCGGGGTGGAGACCCTGGCTCTGAAGGGTGCAGGGTGCCCCAACAGCAGCGTGGTGATCAGCTGGCTGAAGGGTGATGCTGGAGCACTCGTCCCGTCACTGGATGACCCGCAGAAGCCCCTGCCTCTGGCACCTTTGCACCCTCAGGTACTGGGATGCAGATGGGTAAGGTCCCCCTGAGCCACCCCAGCTCCAGCACCCGTCCCTCCATTCCTTAGGGTCCCTTTCCCGGATTCATCCCGGGGTGTTGGTTGTTCCTCCCCAGGTGCCAGACTTTGTATTCTCCGCGTTTGGACTTCACTGTAACTGAAATGTTATTTTTTTGCTTCCTTCCATTAAGTCAGTTGCTTCAAGGACCTCATCCTGAGCCCTTTTGAGTCTCAAGACTCACTTGAGACGTCTTGAGTCTTTGGACGCTTTTTTTTAAATTATTTTTTTTATCATTATTATTATTTTTCCTCCTAATAAAAACAAGGGGATATGAAATGCTGGCCCCCCCTCTGCACTGACAGCGGGGCAGCTCCAGGGGCTTCCCCGGGGCTCCCCCCGCGCTCCCCGGGGCTGCGCTGCCCCGTGTGCCGGCACCAGGGGAGGCAGCGCCAGCAGGAGCCCCCGAGCTGCCTCCTCCGGGCCCGTTCCCGGTGCGGGACCGCTGGCACGGAGCGGCTTTGGCTACTCCNCACCCCCGTCCCCTCCTTCGGGCACCTGTAAGATGGGGACGGGGGTGGCAGCGGCTGAGGGGGCAGCGGCCTCCTGTGCCGCCCCGGGATCGTGGGCGTTGCCAGCCTGGCGCGGGGGTTTCCTGCCGGTGAGCAGCGGGGGCACCTCCGGGCCTCAGCGCCGGGATCCCGGCAGGAGCGGGGCTGCCCCGGGGTCGGTTCTGTAGGGGCGGGAGCGGCAGCCGAACCCCTGCCCTAGCGCCCTGGGGAGCGGGCGGGCCCCGCAGCTGCCCAAACCCTCCCAGGGCTGCGTCTGCAGGGAGCGGGTTCCAGATCTGCCGGGATTCCGGTCTGAACGGGGGTGATTTGGCCGTGCTGGGGGACTTCAGCGTTAGCTTTACTTTATTATTTACTTAATAAAAAAAAATTAATGCGAATGTTGTTAGCTTGGACTTTCGGTGTGTGGCAGTATAGCAGGAAAACCCAATTCTAGTAGCACTATAAATATTTCCGTTTTAAAAACAGCTTTTTGGGTAGTGATTCCTTTGTTTGTTTGTGTGTTCCTCACCTGTCCCTGTTTTATCCTCTTTGATTTTTTTTTTATTTTTTTTTTAATGGAAGTCTGAAGGTGTTGTGGTGTTTCAGTCAATAGAATTTCTGGTGCATCATGCCTGGAACATGGCTGCTGGGTACCTGTTGTTAAATTTGGGCCGTTTATCCTAACCACAGACAGGGACACCCTGGGAAACATTACTGCCTGAGCAGGAAAAGAGCAGCCTGCAGCACAGCTTGTCTTTTTTTTCCCCCCCTTTCCCTTTGTTTGCTTTTTAAAGGCTTGTCTTTCCCTGGGGAAATTTATTGGCATGATTAGCTCTGGCAGTGTAATTACACGGGGAAGTGTGCCCTGGCAGACAAAACTCCAGTCCAGATAAGAATTTATTAGGAATCACTCTCCACATCCTCACTGAACTTCTCAGAAGTTTCACAGCTGGAAGCCTGTCCTGAGATGAAATCCTGTCATGACTGGGCCTCTTTTTGGTGGTAAATCATCAATGTGTGTTTATAAGCATCCGAATTAAAGGCAATACAGAAAAATCCTTTTGTTTCTAGGTTGGAGGTGCAAAATGGTTCTAGGTTCATCTAGGAGGGCTGCTGCTGCCTCCCACCTTCCTGCTTTTCCTTTGGTGTCTGGGGATGAGCCTGGTCAGCAGGTGTCTGCAGGCCAGGGGACAAGGCTTGCAGACAGCCTGAGCAGAGATAATATTGCAGTGTTCCTCTGAGACTGAGTGCTCTTTGACCAGAGCTCCAGTGCCATCAAAGAGGATTAAGACCTTGGTGGCTTTGTTACTCCCCCCCCCCTGTGATTTGAGGAGTGGCTCAGGGCCCGTGGAATGTGATTCTTCTTTCCCACTTGAAAGACAAGAACTTGAAATGCTGACTGGTGATACAGAGCAGTCAGTGTGCTCTTGAAAGGAGAGGAGCATCTGCAGGACCAGACAAACGGACCCAGGTGTCCTTTGTGCCAGCTGGATGGTCCAGCAGGAGGGTGGGGACTGGTGCCCCATCACCCCTGGCTGGTGGGGGAACACAGGAGTGCAGCTCCCTGCTCAGACACCCCCTGGCACTCCTCCTGCAAGTTCTTTGCTGTAATAGTATCTCATTTTTTCATTAATACACGTACACTTGTTACCAATCTGTTTCCTCAAAGGGGCCGTAAACTAAGAATTAATGAAACTTGTTGGTGTCAGAATTTTGTTGCTTTTCCCAAATCTCCCCTTGCCAAAAGCATGTCTGTGTTGGGAGTTTCTTTTTTTTTTTTATTATTTATTCTTTATATGAACAGAGTCCAGGTAAAATATTTTTCATTCATTTCAGGCTGGATTANGTTTTTTTTTTTTTTTTTTTTTTTTTTTTTGATAAGTCTTTTCTGACCTGTGAATAAAGCTGGTTCCCAGAGCTCAGAACTCTTGGGTTTTGTTTTGAAAGAAAACTTACATCTGTCCTGGCATGTTTGGGTCTGTTAATTATCTATCTGTAAAGTGGAGACTCTGCTTTCCTATGTGAGTTTGGGCGAAACAAATTAAAGTCTTACTTCTTTTGACCAGTGGGGGTGAAGCACAGACAGGGTAACATTACTGCCATATCCTTGGTGTTTCAGCTGTTGCCCCAAGTCCTTTATTCCAGCAGGTTTTGCTGCTGTTTGTATTTTCTTCTTCCCCAGAAACCACTGGCTGTTTTTCTGCTTCTCTCACACAGCCAGAACTCTTATTTTGCCATTTCCTCTACAGCTGCCATTTCCTCAACCTGTCAGTCATTTTCTGCTTGTGATTCAAGCTGTGTGTCTGTCTGCGTCTCCCTCGCTTTACAGTTCTCATTACAAACACTCAGAATAGCTCTTTTCTGGCATTTTTCTGTACTTTTACTGATGAATTCTGTACCCCAGTCCTTAGTGGGTAGCCTGAATAAAGTCAACGATTAACTGTCTTACACTGGTCACTAAGGCAGTTTCTTTCTGATTATTAAACTATTACTGAGACTTCTTGTATTTCTTGAGTGAACATTCTGTGAACTGTGTCTGCTTGGCTGTTTGACACAGAGCTTGATTACTCGTGGAACTTCTTCAGGTCTCATAAAACTGAATAATTTTATTTTTGCCTTCCTCTCCCAGGTTCTCATGTGAAGCAGCAGTAAACAGCATTTTTTAATACAACTCCAAAGTCCTTGAGGGTAGTGTTGTATGTTTTCCTGTAGCCTGTATTATTTAGATGATGATAAGTCGTGGTGTAAGTCGTGACTTTGTCTTGTAAAAGCTGGAGTGCTTTAAAAATGTCCAAGCCAGAACTCTTTTATATGAAAGTGTGCTCTTTCCCATGGCACAGACTCACTTGGCAAATGAGACTGGGCTGCCTTTTTTAAGTTTGGCAGCAAAATATCTATTTTCAACCAGAGTTTATGTTTACTTTTAATTTACAGAGGGGTATATTTTAAATTGTGTTTTTCACTTTTAACAGAAGTCAGAATTCGGGGTTATTTGAACTGCTGAAAAACTTCAGCCTGTTTGAGTTTGTTTCTGTTTCTGCATAAATTTTTCTTTAAGTGGTAAATTGAAATCAGCTTTGCTGTTCCAGGAGCATCAACTGACTCACTGTTCAGGTGCTTGTGTGATTTCCAGCACAGACATTTTGAACTACAACACTTATTTTTCAGGAAGGGCTGGTAAATATCTGGAAACTTCAGGTAAACAGATTGAGTAATGTCTGATCCACACAGTTTCCTGTTTATTTTTTAACTCATCTACTTTTTTATTAAGTTTTCTGCCTTTAACAAGAGTTATAATCAGGAACTTGAGTTTTTGAAATTCTGTGTCTATTTGAGTTTTAACATATATTGTAACTGACCAAATTATTTCTCTTCCTTTGTTTTATGGGTAGAAATGAAGCACTTGCTGTTTATGTTGTGCTTGGAGATGTTGAAATGCTTAATTATGTTTTGAAAAGTGTATTGAGAGGTGAAAAGAAACATTTAATGCAAGTATGAAGCATTTTGCTTCCTTCTGTTCTTGCAAGCCCTTGGGCTTTCTTTAATAACTGACTGTCACCAGAGTGACACAACAGCATCTCCCTTTCAGCAGGTGATGTTCTCTCTCCTGTGCTGTGTCTCCTCCCTGTCCTCTTTACATGCACGAAGGGCCAGGCCATTTCCCTGACACACTCTCTGCTCCCAGGCTCTGGGAAAATGTGGTTGTTTTTCTTCTTATCAGTAAACACGTTTATACGATAAAAAAAAAAAAAAAAAAAAACAACAACAAAGCTCAGAAAACTGTGCTGAGCCTCTGACTGGTTTGAGCCAATTCACCATTATCTCCCACTTGAGAGTTTTCTCCTGGTGCAGTCTTGGGGGAGTGGATGTTTGTGCACATCTGGCTGCTGAGCTGCTGGCTGCATGTGGGTGCAGGGGATTGCAGGATCCTAGGTGATGTTTCCAGCAACTTTCCTCCTCTGCACATCATGATTGCTTCTCTTCCCCTGCTGTGTGAAGACTGATGGCATTTACTGTGAGTCTGTTTACTTTATTTTTTTGACACTGAAGGACAGGAGGAGGGCAAGAGGATCAGCTGGGCAGAAAAAGTGCTCTGCTCTGGAGGATTCCCCTCCATTCGTTCCTCCAGGAGTCAGCCCTGCCTGCACTTCTGTCACTGACAGAGGTTTTAGGCTCTACGGTTTCATCCCACAGGGTCTTGATATGCTTCCTAAAAAGATGAATTGAAACAGCTGCAGATAGTGGCACCTCCTTTTTTCCACAGATACTGGTATGGTAAAGTAAGTCTTCCTATTAAATTAGTAGGAAATTACTCTTTTTTCTCCCAGCTGCATGTTTTATAATTAATATATTACATTGTGAAATTCTAACAAAGATGTAAAGAACAAATTAGTTGATTAGCTTCCTCCAGTTCCTAAAAGAAATCAAGTGTAAAAGCTGTTGATAGGACACCAAAGGGCATCTTCTGGTGAGTTTAGAAACTATTGTTTAGTCTTAATTTTTGTTCTTCTTTCTTTCTCTTAAAAGAGAGGAAGATAATTGCTGCTTTATTTTCAGTTGTAAGATAACTGAGTTTACTTTCTCTAGTTCTGTTTGATAGACTGGTGGTACTGGTTTTAAGATAAAGACATCAATTATTCTTCCTAAAGCTTTGCCAGGTGATTTTATTAATCTGAACTTTAATGGACAGCTTCACAGTTAACACAACTGTGACCTATTTTGCTTTCCTGTTTTGGTGATTTAGTTGTTAGACATCAAGTTCAGTTTAAAGAGAAGAACACCAAATTAAAGATATTTTTTGGTACCTGCTACTGTGTACAGTTCTTACATGAGGGACACTTTAGTTTGTGATCAACACCATTTCTTTGTTTGCATATTATTTATGGGTGGTTTGCTAGGAAAATCACAGTTCAGTTGATTTGTGTTTATGAGTGGTTTTCTGGAAGGCAGCATTATTTTCATTCAAAGTGGCTAACCCTGATGTGACCCATTTCCTAACCCCTGTTGTACTGATAGTAATGGGGCATCTTTGAGAACATAATTGATTTATAAATAAAATGAGCTGCACAGTTAAGATCAAACACTGTTATGTGCAATAAGAGGTTCAGGCTTAGAAAACACGTGAGGTCTTAATGGATGGGTTAGTGCTGGCCTGCTGCCCTTCTTCTCCACCCACAATTTTCCTCCTGAAGGTTTTTCAGGGGTATTTTGTGTTTTGTTTTGCTTTTTTTAAAATGTAACAACCCCCTCCCAAATGTTTTTCTTATCTAGACTATGACTACCTTACATGCACAAGAAGAAGGGGAGATATTTACAAGGAAATTACATGATTTTAAGCTTCCTGGTGGCAAAATGGTACTGAACATTATAACAAGATGCACGTAAAAATAGTCAGATGTTTACTTTGATCCCTTTAATGTTTTGGCTTTTTTCCTTCTTGCAGCTGCAGTTTTACTTTTATTACCTGCCTGAGTACAGCATGCATTTTTTAAATTGTTGTTAGGAATTTGGTTCCTTTGCTATAAAGCCCGGAAAGGGGAATGTAATACTCCTGCTATGACTCATTTCATTGACTTTCTGATCTTTGCAATAGATTTGAAGATATTCCTTGTTTTTCATTTATTCTTGAAAAAGTCTTTTCTATACTCTTTCATATACAAATAAGAAAGAATTTAAAATATTACTTCTTTAAGGTCACTGTATTCAATCAAGTGGCTATCTCCTCAATTCTTAGGTTGTTTCCCAGATCTCTTTGCCAAGGACTCTGACTTAGTAACCATTGTGCTTTACCATCCTTTCCATCCTTTGCCATTTTTATCTTTTTAACTGTATAACAGAATTTGGGGGGGTTTGTAGGGCCTGATTGAAGACCACAACATCTCTCCAGTGCTTGTCAAGCGCTTCCCAAGGAGTCAGCTGTAACTCTGCCTGAACGTGGCATTTTGTCCTGACACGTACACCTCAGTGCCAAGCAATTACTCTGCACTTGGTGGCCAGTGTTCTAGGCTGGCAGCTTTCATTCTTCCCGTTGCACTTAAGTTACTTGTTGGGCTGAGTGGGGAGATTTTTATTGCACAAGTATTAAAAGGCGTTGCCGGGAGAAGCAGGCAGCAGTTATTAGAGCTGCTTCCTAAATTATTTATTTAGCTAAAAAGTGAAATCTGATCTTGCTTTCCTGACCCGCCAGGACGTAATGGCATTCGGTTTCTTTTTTTAACTGTGTGAAAAAGAAATAAAAGTTTAAATTATATTCTTGAGGTTACTCACTTACACAGGGGAAGCTGTTAGTTGCAACTAGAATGCTATTTGTGCTGGATTTCTAACAGGTCATCACAGAAAGGAGGAGTTAAGTACCATTAACTGAACCCCTAAAATCTAGGTGGGAATATACATTTTGATTTGCATGCACTGTTTCACAGCTTCTTTGATAACTAGTGCTATTTAAGAACTTTATTTCTTTAAAAAAGTGGCAGTTCTTCCAGCAGCAGTCTGGTAGCATTCTTCTTCTTTCTGGTTTGCCCTAATCGTGTCCAATTGCTATTTTCATGTCAGCTCTAGTACTGAAATCCACAGTTGTTCCCATTTCTCTCACAAATGCTCGAAAGGGATATTACGCTTTGGAAATTGCAGCTTATAGCATTTTCTAATTGCTTTCAAAGCCATTGAGTTATGGGAGCATATTAAGCAACTGGCACTTAAAAGCTGGTGATCTCTTACATAAAAATATTAGCCCAAATGTTTTTATATGTCTGCTTTTCAGCACATCCTGTTTTATGGCTGATTTTAGACCCTGTGGTAAACAAACATGCTAATGGAGCTGTTGGAAGCCCCTTTAAAAAGGGATCAGAGTGCTGTATATGCTGTGGGTGACATTCAGCTTTGATTAAATGCTGTAATAAAGCCTGCATCTGTGTTGTTATTTTCAAAAGGAAATTCAGAAGGGAACACTGACTACAACTCTGCTTTTGGTTTATCTTTTGATCTCTTTCCATCTCAACATGTGTCTCCAATGTTTCTAGATGGAACGTTTGGGATTTTTAACTAGGGCTCATTTAAGAAATTTGCTTCCAGTGACAAGATAGGAGACAGAACGTACCCGAGGATCATACCCAGCATGATCTTTTCCCCCACCAGCTCTCCCTTTGCCTCTCACTCCTGCCTTCTGACACCTTCACTGGCCTTTTCAGCCATAGCACAGCTGGTCTTGGACAAAGATAGAAGTTGTGGTAAGGTTCACATTTTTCATCCCCTTTTCTTTCCTCTTTTCTCCGTCTCTCCATCCGCTTTCTGCACGGTGCTTTCCACTCTCAGACACACCGTAGAGGCGTTTCTTACACAGTCCTTCTTCCTAATAAAAAGTTGCCAGCTTCCCTGGTCTTTGCAGAGTGGATGGAAATGGGTTGATGGTACAAAACAGTTAAACCCAGGACATGATTTTGTGCTCTGGAGCCAGGCCTGCTTCAGCAGATTTCACCCAGGCAAGGACGTAGGTGTGTGGGGACGGGGAGAGTCAGCAGCACAGCTCTCTGTTCTGTTATTGCCACAGGACCTCAGGTCTCAGTGAGTTGGATTTTTCCTTCTCTGCAGCAGTTTTGCAGGCCAATATTTGTCAATATTCCCTCTGTTAAGAATAACAGAAGCATTTCTGCCAGTAAAATCTCAAATATACACAAGAAAGATGTGATCATTGCACACTGTGGGATCTGAAAAAGGCTTTGTCTGAAAGTCAGTCCTTTTCCCTTCTCTTCCTTTCTTTTAAATCAATAGATCAGATCAAAGATCACTCTCCCTTGTTCTCTTTCTCAAAACCTGTCCCCCTCTCATCCTCAGACTTGGCACTCTTCAGCCCTGCTACATCTGGATTGTAAATGTGGTGTGCTTCTACTAAGAGTCAACTCAGAATCACCCAGACCTGCAGGGAGCACAGTCCCTGACTTAATTAAATGTTATCAGATCTGTATGGATGCTCAAGCATTAACCATTGCAGTGCTGAATTCTTTAGATGCTAGTCCTGAAGTTTGTCTTCACACATGGCTAGGAACAGTCACTGCCTTTCTAGTTTGGTTGGAGTTAAAAGCCTTTTCAACCAGGATTGTAGGTAAGATAAAGATAAGAGGCTTGCTTGAAGTTCCTTCCTTGCAGAGCTTGTGAAGTAGATGCTGCAAGGCTGGCCTTTAACACCAAACTGTTTGCTTTTCCTTCTGAGTGGAGGTGGGGAAGCTGCTACAGTGAACTTAATTTGGGTCCAAATGAAAAGCAAATTCAGAAGGGGAATCAGACAAAATATTCTATTTTGCAAAAAAAATTATTGATTCGGTACATTTCCTCAGCATGTGTAAGGCAATCTCTTTGTTTACAGACTTGAGCAAAAGTTCCCTAGGTTCTGCAAGAATCACATAAAGAAAGGAGTCATCCAGCCTCCACCCTAAGGTAGTTGTGAAGTGTTTCTCTCTGCAGAATTCTTGATGCAGAAGGCTAAAATGGTGTAGGCTGCTACTTCTCAGATCCCGTTTGGAAGGTTTGGTCATTTGGGGCAAGGGAGAGTGGAAAAGGGGGATCTTTAAGGTTTCAGCCTCAGTTATGAAAATACATGCAGGGAGGTACAAAGTGTGATCTGTCTGCACTGTAATTTGATCAATTCAGATGTTATTGGAATTAAAGTGTAGCAGTGTATATCCTGCTGAGGAGTGTGGGGAAGGACAAGAACTGGTTTTAATGTTATCAGTGATATTTGGCTGTGCTAGAAGTTGTCCTCATTTCTTAAAATCTGTTCCCAGTTGGCAGTTTCGGGCACCAAGAAGGTGATGGCAAGCATGTTTTGATTTGTGCTTTGTTTAAAGCACTCTGAACCTGTGTTCAGTGAACAGCACAGAGTCGTGTCGTTGAATCTCATTTTAGGATGTGATTCCATTTTTTGTTGTCAAACTTTTGTCTTATGTGATCTACCAATCCCAACCCTGTTACACAGCCCAGTCACCCTGTTGTCATGTTCTCTGTTTTCAGGTGAACAGTCAGAATAATGTTCAGCATAAACCTGTTGGAGAACCTGAAGGTTTACATCAGCAGTCGGCCTCCGCTTGTGGTCTTTATGATCAGTGTAAGTGCTATGGCAATAGCTTTCCTGACACTGGGTTACTTCTTCAAAATCAAGGAGATCAAGTCACCAGAAATGACAGAGGTAGGTACAAAAAGTTCTTGAGCTAAAGAGTGGGAATGCTAATTTGAAACACATGCCCAAGGCAAACAAGTTTGGTGGTTTGTTTTTTTTTTGCTTTTTTTTGTCTCTTTCTTACAGGAGTGTGCAGTCTTACTGCATATTGTCTTAATTTATACTTGCCTTTTTTGTTACATAAGGAAAGAGGCTCTTGGTATGAATGTTGGAATAGTCTTGTTTTAGTTTGAGGATGAGGCCAAATCATCTGACATGGATCTTCCCTACCATGGCTAGTAGCTTTTCTTTTTCTTATTCTGATGTGCCAGGTAGCTTTTTTTGTGAAACTTCTGATTCACAGAAGGCAAGTAGTACTTGCCATAGTAGTACAATTCTGTAATGAGGGAAACCTTGCTAGAAACTCCCATAGCCTGAGGTATAGGGACCAAGTTAGCATGGTCCTTCTATAGGTTAAAGGAGGATATTCTGCCACTGCTCTGAGCAGTGGTCTGACAGTGGTGGGGATTGAACATGTCTGATTTTTCTGTACAGTTTGCCCTGTGGCTGAGATAGCCATGGTGGTATTTGTGCTTGCTTTGTAAGCTGTGTCATTTTAGTTATGACTAAATGACTTGGACTGCAGGTGGGTTGGTTAGTGTCAAAAGTTAACTTGCTAACCTGGTTGAAGTCTTTCACCTTTGTTTTAAGGACTGGAATACCTTCCTTCTGCGCTTTAATGATTTGGACTTCTGTATATCTGAGAATGAAACCTTAAAACATCTCATCAATGATACCACAACTCCAGAAAGTACCGTGACCAGTGGACAGGCAAGATCTTCTACCCAATCTCCACAGACTCTTGAAGACTCAGGTCCAATAAACATCTCTGTTACCATCACGCTGACGCTGGACCCTCTCCGACCGTTTGGCGGATATTCTCGCAATGTCACACATCTAAGTTCCACAATTTTTGGACACCAAATTGGACTCTCAGGTATGTGAGACTTGACCATTATAAATTTGAGTGAGAACTATGTAATCAAATAAAAACTTGCCAGCATATTATTGGTGAGATAAATCTGCCAAGAACACCATCGTGTCTCCAGGTTTGTTGTGAGTATCTCTATGGAACCCTTCACTTGTTTGCTAGATAAACTTTTCCTGGCACTCAGAGTGAGCCTGTAGATTTACCAAGATTAGGCTTTGTAGTTTCAAATTATTAGCCTATTTTTTAAGCCAACAAAATTCTAAGCAGCAAAAGCTTCTGCAGTGAGTATCACTGGTTCTGTCTCGATATACCTGCAAGTCCTTAACTCACATTTTGAAGCCTTTGTGTATACATTAGAGATCAAGTAGCATGTTTAAAATATACAGTTTATCTAAGAAGTATCCTTGAATAAACTATCACAAACAGCAACCAACATGCTGGTTAAAGCTTTATGGTGTGAAGAGACCAATCTGTTTGTGGTTGCCCTGCCAGTAACTTTTGACAGGAGATTGTAGAAAATTATTAGTAGAAATAGATAGTAGAACCTCATTGAATTTTAGCTTTTAGCCAGGATTGCATTTTATAATAATGTCTGAAGGTGTCTTCAACCCCAGACACCTCTGAAGAGACATTTGCCATAGCTTTGAATCTGTATTCCTGTATTTGATGTTATTTTGTTAGTGCTTTAAGAGTAGCAAATGCAAGTTGCATTTTCAGGAGGCTGGATTCATTTTCAGTATGAATATATTTGCACTATTTAACCTACAGTTCAGTATGTGCTGGCACCTTTTGTCTCCACAAAAATCTTCAAGTATGTGTCAGAAAAAGCAAATGTGGAACAAAGTCTTTGGGAAGAGGAAAGGTTACAGATGTGTGATTTTACTTGCTAATAAAGTTCTCTGACCATACATAAATTCACTTACAAATAGTGAGTTTTCCATTTCTGAAAGGAGCGTAATGGCCCCACTTCTGAGGCGGGAGATATTAGAAAGACCAGCAGCTGGGTTTGGTTTTTAACTTTCTTTCTGCTCTTTGTTGACAGTAAGGATCCTGGATGACTTCAAAGGTACAGATTTCAGGGTGATGGCCTATTGCCTTCATCATTTGTGTGTTGTCTTTATCCTAGAGATTGTTGCTCAGATACTTTTGTGAATGAAAACCAGCTTTCCTTCTCTCTTTCTCAAAGGCAGAGAATCCCACGAGGAGATAAATATTACATTCACCCTGCCAGCTGCTTGGAATTCAGATGACTGTGTTCTTCATGGCCACTGCGAGCAGGTTGTGTTCACAACCTGCATGACTGTGACAGCAGCCAGCAATGTCTTTCCTGTCACAGTGTAAGTGCATTCTAAACACTCCTTCATAGGCTGGTTACTGGGTGTTTCATTCCTCAGCTGCTTCTCTGAGCTTGTTACTTCCCAATGAACCTTACTGTTGACCGTGGATGTTATATACCTGCCCTCACAAGTATAAATCTTGTCTTGAGGCTTTTGCTGTCTTTGAGCAACTTGAGGCTTTTCTGTGGATATTTTGAACTATAGTCCCTGCCTGCCTTTCAGTGCACTACCTGTGATTTAGACTTCACTAGGAACAAAAAATCTGTAAATATTTAAGAAAGATACCCTGTATTTTAGTTTCACTACCTTGTGTGAGAGCTAAGGCTTGACACTAAGGTTCTTATCCTCTCCCCTGCTGAGAGATCAGCGTAAGCCGAATGATGCTTTGCTGCCATACCCCAGCAGGTGCAGACCTTTCATTAAAATAGATTCCCTTTATCTTCCTTAGACTCCCTGACACTATTCAATATACACCCTGGAGAACCACCAGATAGATTCATATGACTGTGTGAAGCCTTCTGCAAACCAAAGTTGTTCTAATTAAGCTGTGGGATGTTGACTTACTGGAACAACATGCAGTTGAAGCCTGATTTTAGTAGGAATCATATGGGGGTTTTACACCTTTTTGGTTAAGCTTTGGGTTTTGTTGTTGTTTTGGAAGGGCCAAAATAAAACCGTGTTTGATCCTGCTGTTGAGGAGACTGAGCTTGACTCAGTTCTAAAAGTGAGTCTTGCTTAACATGGAAAGCATCAAGTGGGGTGCTAATAATTTCTGCTTTTCCACAGTCAGCCACCACATTGTGTTCCTGAAACGTACAGCAATGCTACACTTTGGTACAAGATCTTTACTACAGCAAGAGACTCTAATACGAAATATGCACAAGATTATAATCCCTTCTGGTGTTACAAAGGAGCAATTGGAAAAGTGTACCATGCTTTAAATCCCAAACTAACTGTTATAGTTCCAGATGTAAGTGCTGTGGTGTTTTTATATGTTACGTTGAATAATGCTTAGCTTTTGTTAAATTTAATATGGTTCTGTTCATGTCCTAAAATAGTCATATTACTGTTGGTTCAGTATGTGCTGCAAGAGCTGAGGCAAAGTTGGGCTTGATGGGCATGATGGTTTTCATGCAATTGCCATGTGCCCAGAGCTTTTAATTACTAACATTTATATTTTAAAATCATTTGACAAAAGACACTGCCAGGATATGGGAAGGGATCTCTGGTACAGATTTTTAACACGAGGAGCATATTAGCTCTTTGTGCCATAATTAGGAGTCACTTTCATTATTATGCCAGCTGCTCAAAGGGGAGAAAGTTGATTCATGAGGTTAATTTCTGTGCTGATCTGATAATTATTGCTTTAATATAAATTGCCAGTTTATTGGTGCATTGTCAGTAAATGGTTTTCATTCTCTGTGCAGGATGATCGCTCTCTAATAAACCTGCATCTCATGCATACCAGTTACTTTCTTTTTGTGATGGTGATTACAATGTTCTGCTATGCAGTTATTAAAGGCAGACCAAGCAAACTGAGACAAAGCAATACAGAATTCTGCTCTGAAAAGGTAAGTCTGTGTAACAACAAAATACTGACTCTGATAAGAAAACACAGAAAACCTCATTTTTTTTTCCACAGTACAGACTGTTTTTCCTTATCTCTGGAGATGAAAATTTAATTCTATTTCAAAGAGATAGGGGTGCTTCATTGTGGACAGTACAGACAGGTGCTACAGAATACATATATGTGCTTTGTAGATCCTCAGAGTTAGATTTCTCTCCTGCAGAAGAGGATTATTGAAGTTCATTTAAGTGCTGTAATGTTGGTCTTCTGACATGATTCTGGTATTGTACTATTATGTACAAAGCATCAGGTAGGCAGTATTTGGTGGTTTTATTTATCTTTTATCACAAAGGAATGAAACTAAATAAAACATCATATATAATTCTAATGAATCAGAATTTAATTAAAACAATCACAATGCTAATGAAACAATCATTATTCAGTACTGCATTGAAGACCTGCATTTTGCTTGAAGGATTAAATAGAAATATATTTATGTGTGAAGCAGGAAGCTAATGGTGACACTTTTTGATCTTAATGATATTTTGCACTATAAGCTGTTTTGAGGTTTTGGGGGGTTTATTTTATTTTTTAATTGGTTATGCCAAGTACAAAACACCTTCAGACTTACTTGATTTCCTTTCCAAGTCAGACTTTTCAAGGTTGCTTGAAAAAGCAAGGACAGATACGGCAGCTGTGTGGAGATAAGTAATATCACTGTTACAGGATTAAGAATTTGACTTTAATTAAATATTTTCTTTTCCCTTTGTTTAGGTTGCTTTGTCAGAAGCATAATCCATCCTCTCCTTTTACTGAGAATGACTGAGAACCGTAATCATTGCCTGCTGAACCCAGAATGGGTCTTAACACTCTGTGAATACATTATCTTGCAATGTTGGTTTATTCCAACCAAAGACATTTCAAGTGCCTGTAATTGATTTGTACATATTTATAAAAGTATATTCAGAATAGGTCAGATGATGCACTTGTTCCGCATTGTAGTGCAGGGGGTGGGGGTGGGGAAACTTTCAGTCTTTACCTGTGGACATAGCCGAATGTTTGTGTAGATATGTTTAGTGATATGGCTACATATAGTCAGAGCAAGATATTTTTGTCTAGCTGCATCTGGGCAGGTTAAGATGCCTTTGCAAATATCTCAAACAAACCAACAGTTCTTTGTTTTTTGCCCAATGATATGTACAGTGTGTTTGAAAGAGTATGCACCTTTGATATAATACTGCATTTCCAAAGCCACCAATCTTCTACATGAATTAAATGTGTATTTGTGTGGCTTATACTTTCTTCCATTTGCTCCTTGCTTGCAAGAAAAGATATCAACGTTTTAGATTTTTTTGAAAAAAGAAATACATATTCACATTTTAATAGTGCTGTATTTAGGACAAACTTGTGCTTTTATTCATAGTAAAACAATTAAGAAGTGAAGTCCCATTTTAAAATGTTTCTTACTGAAAAGTGCTAAGTTTGAAATTTTTTTTTTTTTTTCATTTGGCTTGCTGAATGCCAGAGAATCAGTCAGCATAGAGACTATCTGGAAAGCTTTCCACTTGGCCTCCCATCTGCAGCCCTCAAACCAAGACTGCTGCAGAGTAGCTTTCTGTATACTTTTTTTTTTCTAGAAAGTGAAACTTAATAAAAAGATGTATTGTATTAACAGTCTGTTGGGGCTCTGCACAGCCTTGGGCGAGTGCAAATAATGAAAGGAAAAGAAATCCCATAGTCTGTTATAGAGCTTCACTTTGGGACTCTCCATCCATCTCTGAAGGGCAGCTGAAAATGACACTTTTATTAGCTTTGTCCCATTTCCATTTAATGCTGTCTGCTCAGGGGAAAATGACAAGGAGAGAACTAGGCTGCTGTGATTAAGGTCAAAGAAACCACACAGTAAAACACACACTGTTCTCTGTGTCCATTCTTAAATCAGAGGTTTTATTCTGTGTGTTTCTCCCTTTCCCATTCTGGCTTCTGCTGTTTCTAATTTCTTACTGAGTAGTCTCCTTCATTTCCAGGAGTCAGAGTTTTCCTGCTGACGTTTCCACCACTGCTTTTAAAATCTCACTGGTTGCCTTAATTGACCTTTCATCTTGTCCTTCAGCTTCCTTGTCAGGCAGTATACACAGACATACCTACACATAGGGTTTTTTCCCCCTCTTCCTTTTGCTCTAACCTACACAAAAGAAGAAACTCAAATCAAAATTTCACAGTCTCAATTTTGCTGGCATAAGATTCTTCATTTATTACCTATAGACACTATTGAATGGTATCCTACTGGTCTGTATGTGTGGGACTTCAGTAAGTTCATGAATCTTCAGAGTGTCTCAAGCAAAATAGTCACAGTTTTCTTCAGCACATTTCCTTTATAGAATTTCAGTTACTTAAGAGGTGTTAACTAACATGTTTTTTTTTTTTTCCAGGGATGTTAAGGCAAAGCTTTAGGGGTGACCTGGTTTGAAGTCTAGGGCTAAAATGAAGCTTCCAGTTTTCTCCTGATGCTGCTATAGGCTAATACTGCTTCACTGAAATGAGTCAGTGAAGGCAAAACAGGTAGACAGCTTCTCATGAAAACTGTCTGAGCTGTTCCTAATTCACACATGCCCAGCCTCTGCATTAATACTGACTTCTAGAGTTGCCTACAAGGGTGGCTTGAACCTGGGGACCAAAGGCAGGAATAGAAAACAGATTGGGTTGGTGGTGCAAATTCTGGAAGCAACTAGAAAATGCCCAACATAATACAATTCCTTTAGAAAAGCAAAGCCAAATCCTCTTTGTCTCAGCAAATTAAGAATCAAACTCCAAATGTTCTAAATGGAATTTGGTCTGTTAAGGAAAACAAAATTCTTCTTAAGCTGGTTTTGATATCTGGTAATTAGAGGATCCTGCTCTGCCATGTATCACGCACTGTACTGAAGTACCCAGAAATACTAAGATTGCAACCCACAAACACAAAAGGATAAATGTTAGAGTTGTATTTTTGGCCTTAGTTTATCCCATTGCACCTCTGTATTTCAGTGGAGAGGTAAGGTTGTCCCTCAGGTTTGAATGCTGCAATACTGAGGAGTATTGGATTGTTCCTAGGCGCAATGTACAAAAGTTAAATGCAGCCAAACAGAAGAGTAAAAACTTAAAAGTTCAGATCATATTGATCTTTCCTTTTTTGTTTTCTTTTTCTTTTTAACTATGACTTGAATCAGTTTTGATTCTATTTGTATGTGTTTTCTTGTTCTTAGAAAGCTGCCATTTTCTTTTGCATTTTTCTTTGGCATTACGTAGAAAATCTGAGCCTTGGTTTTCAACCCTCTGCAGGTGATTGTAGGGTTAAGATGGCTTTTGTTTTGTTCTTACATTTCACTTGTCTTGTTGCATGATGGATAATAGCTGATTTGGAAATGACATTTCTCTCCTAGATTAATTTTGTGTTTGTAAGATGTGCATATTGCTTTGCAGAATAAAAATTATGAAGTTTATTCAGTTGTTGTTATTTCTACTGCCCAGTTGCTGTGGAGGTTTCCTAAATTCCTTATGTTACATGGACAATCATTGGAAACTGACAGTGAAAGTCTGCAGTAGCCTGGAATCTCAAACCCTTTGTGTATGTATGGTGCAGTGAGCACCTTATGTTAACTTTCTTGCTTTATGTTGTAGAGAAAGTGGCTCTGATGCCCGTCAGGAGAGATGCAGAACTTTTGACCTAGACCCATCCTTCTTACCACTGTTCCTTGATGGTGATCATGGCTTCTACTGCCTCCTTGCTTCAAGTGCTTTGTAACTGACTCAACTGAACCAAGAGCAGATGCTGAGTGTTTCAGGATTCCTGCAGGTGGCTGGAGATGGAGGACAGATATGGATGACTGTTGCAATCAAGATAATGTGGCTTGTTAAATTCTAGCTCCAGTTACTGGGCAGCTGGAACAAGTTGCACCTGCATGTTTTCAGTGCTTGAGAGAGTAGGAAAAACATACTTTGTTTTGCTCTTGGAAGCTTGTTAAAAGCTTGGCATGGTGTGTTTGACAAGTATGAGGTGGCCAGCCTGTGTTTCTTCTTTAAAAAACTGGGTTCAGAGAATCCAAACAGTTCCTATTCACATCTTCGGGAGAATGGGAGCACTGCTTAAAAGCAGATCCGTGAGGTGAACTCAGAGAATTAGAAAAAAGTGTTTTTAGTATGATAGTTTTTGCAAACCTGCAGTACCAGTCCAGGAAACCTGGCAAGTTCTGAAATGTCTGGCCTGAATGAGTATTAATGCCCTGTGTTCACATGGGCTCAACTTTTGAGTCAGTCTCTATGTTAGAAAAGAAATTGTCTTTGGCCTCTACTGAATCCTGTCCCTCAGCCAGCAAAGAGGAAGAGAAAGGCAGTCAGACACGTATTCACTTGTTTTCTGTTAAACAAACTCTCTTTCATAACTTGGACAGCCTCTGTTTGGCAAGTGAACAGCTTTGTTCAAGGAGATTTACAGAAATGCAACTTCCTTGAAGAAAATCCTGTTTTCATACCTCTTGATGCACAGAGTTACGCTTCAGTAAACTTAGAGGAGGATCTACAGTAAGTTCCTACTGGGGAAAAAAGTACTTGGCAAATAAATATGTGATTGAATCATTTTGTTTTAAAGTAAAGGTGAGCAACCTGCTACCTGGAATATTTCCCAAGCTTCTTATATAGGGTAAATCTTGCTGTAATTTAGTGCTGTGGCGTTTCATCAGGTTCTTTCAAGGCCCCCTCCTGGCTAGTTATAGTATGAGCAGCTGAAACCAGGTGTTAAAGAGACAGGTAGGACAATGCAAGGAGGAAAAAAAGGCAGTTTTGCTGATATAACTGGACGTTTCCAGGTGTTGGAAGGGTGGGGTGAGCAGAAGGGATTAATTTATTTGATAGCACTGTAATCAGGCTGATTGCTCAGAACAATGTTTGTTAACAAACTAAAATAAGGGCAGTGAAAAATTATGTAAAGCTTGCTCATCTGGAAAAAATGCATGTGCTGTGTTTGCAATCAGATTACATCTAACGTTAGCAGGCTGCTACAGATTGGGATGAGAAGTACCATCTGCCATCGGCAATGGCATTTCTTTAATCGGATGCTTTGTGCCAAATATTTTGGTATTATGTGAAAGCATTGCTGAAAATGAGGGACAGCATCTGTCTTCTCATGGCAGCACCTTCCTTTTGCAATCAAATTGCTTTAGCCCTCTTTTAAAAATAGTTTCAAAATTTTGTTCTCAAAAGTTCATATGAATTAGTATGCTGAAACTTGGATTATAAATTTTCCCTCCAGCTTTAATCAGAATTTTATTGGTGATGAATTGCCTAGCAGAGTGAGAAGATGAAGCTGTAGCTAAAGGTAGAAACCCATGTATGTTCAACTCTCGTGACTGGTTTGCCTAGTGTGAACCAGCTAACTCAGTGACTTTCAAACTCTGGATTTCTGAGCCCTACCAGTACCTTCCTTGAAGATGTCTCAGAAGTTGCACACATAAAGGTTCCTTTGTGGCATCTGTTTAACTGGGTGTTTAGTCTGTTAGCTTGTGCCAGCTTTTCAGAGGAAGCCTGGGGACTGACCTTGAGGTGTTAACCCTGGGTTGAAAACAACTCAGCTAAATAAATAGCAGCCATGGTGAGAAGTGAGGTGCAAGCTGGCTGGATTTGGATCTTCAGTGCTGATGCCAAGCAGTGTCCTTGTTCCTTGGTGCATGCTGCCAGCTCCCATGAGACCTGGCTGGGCAGCTTGCTTTGTCTTTTTAGGTCTTAGTTTCTCCTTTATAAAGGGCTTTATAAAGGCTTTTGGAGCTGTGCTAAGTACTATGACCTTTACTGATAGAAGTAACTTATCTTTGGCTAGAAAATGCATCTGATTGATGGTGCTGCTATGGGGGGAAGGAGGGGTGGAATCTATGTCCTAACCTGCAAGGCTTCCTAGCAGAAGAATTGAGGACCTCAGCATAGATTTCCAAGTATAGATTTCCTTGTACTATCTATCATTAGCTCCTTACAACATGATTCTTGCACCTTGATGAAATAAACAACAAAAAATTCCATCTGTAGCCACAAGAAAAAAAAAAAAAAACAAACACCAAGAAACAACTCTGGCAAGGTAAGTGACTGAAAAATGTGTGTAAACCCACTATGCCCTTGTACACCTTTCGCTTCCAGAGCCCCGTGTGAAAAAAACTGACATCTTCCAGCAGCCACAAGCGGGTGAGAAATGTGATTTTTATGGTCTTTAGAGGCAGTTGTGGCTGTCTGCATCTCACCACAAGAGAGACAAGACTTTTCACCCTGGAGTTTATTTCTCTTTCCCCTCGATTCTGAACCCCATCCTTTCTTTGGCAGCAGTGTTTGCCGGGCAGGGTCACAGCCTGCTGTGTTGGGGAGGCTCTCAGGTGAGTGCAGTCACCATTTCGCAGGGTTCGGAGGAGCAGCAATCAGGCTGATGAGGTTCGGCTGTGGTGCTCCCTGTGAGGCGTTACCTCAGGAGCTGCCCTGAGGGCTCCTCAGGGGCTGCAGTCACCACCCGGTACTGCCTGCTGCACCCCTGCTAGAAAAGTGGCTCGTCTCCTCAGGGGATCCTGGAGAGGTGTTCCAGGCGGTAAATTGATGTTTTGGGTGCGATAGTTTCTGAAATAGGAGCAGTTGTGTGGAGGTGAGCAGACGGCCAGCGGAGCTCATGGATTCCTTCGGGCCTGGTGAGTCCCTGGCTGCCTGTGGGGAGGGTTGGGGTGGAGTGGCTGTAGGGTGTCTCTGGCGGTAATTTTGCTCTTTTGGGGCAAAACTGGGCTGCAGAGTGAACTTAAAAAGTATTTGGAGACTGTGGTGACTGGGCTTAAGGGCTGGCTACAGGGCTCAGAACAGTGAGGGCAGCTGAATGTGCTCCTAACCTTCAAGCCTCCCCCTCCTGGAAACCTGGCCAAGGAGAGACACAACAGCTTGAAAATTAGATTTTCCGAGGAAATCTGAGTGAGATGGGAGCTAGTGCAGGTGGTTTGAGGGAGTCTAGAAACAAGGAGAAACCCAGAGCTGCTCTGGGTCAGGAAAAATGTCTGAACCTCGTGGAGGACAAGAGCCTGAAGCGCTGAGGTCTCAAAATGTCCGGCGGGGGAAGGGCCGGCTGTCCTGGAGGGGGTTTTGCAGGGTGAGCTGGGGGCTCAGGGTAAGGCTCCAGGCACAGGAGGGGAGATGCTGCTGTGGGTGGCCGGGTTGTCCTGGTGGAGCCACCACTAGATGGTGGCAGGGGCTCAGCCTTCAGCTGGGATCGGGGCTGTGCTGAGCCGCCTCACCCCGAAGCCGGGCAGAGCAGGCGCCTGTGCGGGCCTGGCAGAGGGTGTTTGTCCTGCCAGGGTCGGATACACGGACCCTGAATTTACAGTCTCTGATCCTGTGGGGAAAGAGTAGGAAGGGGAAAATTAGGTGTCCTGAGTCCCATTTGTCTGTCTGTGCTGCCACCCGGCCTGCTGGGACCAGAGCTCAGCCCCTGGGGCCTTGAGCTCTGCCTGGAGGGAGCTCTGCCCTTTTCTTAATGAAAAGGGTGCAGGGAGTGTGCAGCTCTCCTAAGGAGTTTGTGACCCTGAAGTGAGGTGGGAGCATCCCTCGGTGGGACTGCTGGGGGGTCGGTCTGCATCTGTTGTGCCTGCATCTCCTGAACAAGCTTAAAGAGACATAGCTTGAAGGTGTGCTGCTTTTCTCTTTCCCTGGTTAATGTATCCTTGTCAGATGTTGTGGATTCTTCAAAACAAGGGGCATTCATGTAGGAAGGGGTGGAATATTGTTTCAATGACCACAGTTCTCCAGACTTTTCCCCATCAGGAAAAGTGGCATCTCGGTTCATGTGCTCATTTGGACTTGGTCAGTGCCCAAGTTGTATGTAGTGAGCTCAGCTGTCGAAGCGAAGATGGATACTTTTCTGCAAGACTTTTATCTATAGCTTTTCCAGTCGAGACCATGCTCCTTGGCATTTCCTCTTGTACCAGACCCAGCCGAAGTGCAGCTGGTGAAACGAGGAGCTGTGAGATCTCCTTGTGAGAGAGGTGATCCCAACACTCGGGTTTCAGGGGGCTGAGGGTGCCAGCCAGAAGCATGCCTGTCCTGCATGCCTCCTGCAGCCCTACTCTTTACCACATCCCCTGTCTGCCACTGAGCACAGTGGGAGATCACACTGTGCCAAAACACCTCCTACTCATCAAACTGCCTTGTCTGTCTCTATCTGTGTTTTCAACAAACAGTGCACCCAGCCTTAGCACACGCTTTGCAGTAGGTGTGGTATCTCCTGAGCTGCATCTGAGGCCATGGATGCAATATTTTAATTAGAAATAAATATGCAATAGAGGCCCTGTAGTACTCGGGGCATGAATTTTAGGCTCACACAGAGCTGGTCCTAGAAACTGGTGCTTGTTCAGTGTGTCAAGAGAGAAGTAGCTCCTCAGTTTGGTGTGGCTGAAACAGCCTGATACCTCATTTTTGTTCTTTTCCCACACGAGCTTCCACATCTGTTGTGCTTGGGGAAAGTCTGGGGAATTAGTTTGTTTTTCCTGGGTCTTGCTCCTAGGCAGGGAAAGGGAACAGCAGGAAATTCATAGGGAGTAAGTTGGGCTTGTGGATCTCCCCCACTGAAGCCCAGCCTGCTGAGTGGGAGGCTTACTGCCCAAAGGTCAAAGCAATTAGACAAGCCTGTTCCTGCTATTGATTAAAGGAGGTATTGTGGAGGATTTGCCTTTCTCTGTTGTGACAGTCATAAACCTCAGTCCCCCAGGTCTGATGCTGGTGCTGGCTAACAAGCAGAGGGTCTGTCTTGACTTGAATTTGATATCAAAAGCAATATTGGGAGGAGAGATGCAATGTTTCCAGAAGAGGCCTCAAACTCTTGCTGGCAGCAAGATATTAATGTCTCCTGGCCAGAACCCAGCTCCTGTTCCTAACTTTGCTGTGCAGGCCACAGTAATTAGGTACCTATTTGTTCTTTGGAGGATTTGAGCTTTCCTCCATTTCCTATTTTAAATAAAGCCACTGCCCATGTGTTTCCCAGCCATGGTGGATGGGGGAACTCTTCTCCTTTCTCCTGCCCCTTTGGATCATCTTGAATGAAGATGCTGCATGCATGCTGGCTGTTAGCAAGTGAGGCAAACTGCTGGAAAACTATGTACTCAGTGCTCCAGGACCACAGCCAGTTTATAAGTATTTATGGCACTCCACTGTGCATGAATAAAATGGTTTGCAGGAATACAGGAAGCCTTTATTGTGGGAGATCTCCCAGCAGCACCTGCCTTGGGTGTGCTGCTTGTCTGAGGATGCTCTCCTGTCACCAAAGCACCACAGTCTTCTGCAGGGGTTACTGTCTCATAAGTGTTCTGCGTGCAGAAGGGATGTAGACTGATATAAATCAGTTTTTCAGCAGAAAAGCAGCCTCCACCAACTGGTTGCCCAGCCATGACAGTGAAACAAACAAGTGACTCTAGCACAGGGAAAGCCCATACCCCAAACACACAAAGCAGCTGCCATCTGCTCAAAGCACAGGCCCAGCTGGGGGCTGGCCTGGACCTGTTGTAGACAATCCTTTCCTGGACCACAGTGTTTTGGGGTCCAGTAGGTGTTCTTGCCAAGGTGCAAGGACAGAACTCTGAAAGTTGCCCTTAGAATCAGTCTGTCTCAGTGCTAATGCTCCAGAGTCGACTATCCTCTTCCTCAGGCTGGTCAGGAGTGACCCAAGCTCTCCTCTGGAAGCTCACCTGTTATTGGTCCCCCAATTCTGCTCATGTGCAGTTGGCACCAGCCCTAACTGGGCACAGGTGGGCTTAACAGGAGCTCATGTCTTCCTCCTGACTGGCAACACCTGATTGTGTTTACCTGGTTGCCTCTACATGGGCCCTCACATCAATTAGAGCAGCTTGAAAGCTGCTGTGTTTGAGCTGGCTGACTGGAGGAAGGAATCCCCCTGTATGCAGGACTTGTTGGAGCTCAGTGCTGCTGGAACTTTCCTGCTTTTGCTCAGTGGGGGTGTCTGAATATGCTGGGGCCCCTGAAACAGTCATCCTGATGAAGTAAAAATACTTAAAGAAGCACTTCCCCATTGTTGGGAATTGGGTTTTTAGCAGATCTGCTGAAAACTGCAGGGCCAAGTATGAGCATTCATTGAATAATACACCCTTGGGTCGATGTGCCAGCTACTGCAGCATCAAGATCTCCTCTTGGGTCACTTGTGGCACCACAGAAAGAGAGAGAGCTAAATTTGAGCTAGAATTCAGACCTACCCAATAATGAAGTCCAGGCTACCATTCCAAGGTGGGATGGGATGGAGAAGGAGCACACCAAGCAGGGAAGCTGCTCACAGCCCTGCTGCTGATTGGCTTGTCCCATTTTCTACCATCAGCTGCTGGCATCTGCATTAAAATCTTGCAAGCCCTAAGTCCCTTGAGGCTGTCTGGTGTTGTGCTGATCTGGCTGCCATGTGGGTATCTTAATTAGAGCTTAGTGGTCTTCATCCAAGTGTGGGGAGCATAAGCCTTTGGGAGCTGACAAGGATGGAACAGGTCAGCTGAAGGTTTGCTTATGGATAAGAGCTGCTGCCTATGAATGGGTTTAAGATCACAGGCAACAGAAACTTGCCAAAACCGATGTTTCTGGTAGTGTTGAATCCTCTCAGGTTCATAACCTGCTCTGAGCAGCAGGTGACTTCAGAAACCTCAGTGATCTGAGGAGCTGCTGGTCAGACTTGGATGCTCTTGCACTTCCAGGTTTTTGTTTGCTGCCATGCTTAGGGAAAGCTGGTAGCATATTTTCCACTGACAGCCTCTCTCAGAGGATCTTAAAAGCAAAGAGCATGTCTCTGTTGACATGCATGGCCTGTGGAAGCTTTTAGCAGTGAGGCAGCCTTGCTGTGGTGTGGAGGAGGGGAGAGGTGGCGTAGGAGCTGCTGTGGCAGCTCTCACTTCAGGATGGCCAAAAGATTGTGACTCTTGCAGATACCACAATGTGTCTCCTATTTTTGGCCAAGTTCCCTCAGAGCAGATGGCAGGAGTTCATGCTGGTGGAAGCACAGTGTCTCCAGGAGCTGCTGTATCTCTATGGGACAGTCCAGGAGAACCATCAGCTTCCTCAGGAGAGGTCTCTGTGGTGGGGTCTTTCTGTTCTGGGGATTCTTAGTAACAAGCTGCTGTCTTCTCCTCACAGATGGATTTTGTGTGACACACTGCTTTGCCCATAAGGGCATAACCCATAACCTTCTGCATACCAAGTGTCAGTAGCTGCTTTTCCTTCTGGCATATGAAAATGTTTGGGTTGGTTGGCTTGTTTGTTGCTTTTTTGTTTTAAGCTTCTGGGAGAAGATGCCAAGGATGTGTTAGAGAAGTTTAATTTCTTTGGCTTCCAGAGGTGCTGAAACAAGAGGGTGAATCACTAACCCGTTCCGTGTGGGAAGGCAGAAATCATCTTTGTGCCAGCATGGATGTCTAAACACTGGAGGGGGGTGTTTTTGAGACTGACATAAAGTGATTGATTTTGTTTGCTACCAAAGCCACAAAGAAGCAGAATCCCCTCAGCACCTGTGTTAAAAAAACAGGCTCATCTCTTACCTTGTACAATCTTTGCCTGTCTCCATGCCTGGGTCCTGAGGGATGGGGTTTGTGTGTATTTCTATTAAAATTCATGATGCACAATAAAAATTGTGGTGAGACTAACCACTGTTCATGAAGAATTGAAGGCTGCTGTCACTGGCCAGGAAATGCTTTCCAGAGCCAGGGGTGCGTTAAGAGAAAGCAGGTTTGAATAAGAAGCAGAGCTGCACCTCTGCAGGTTAAAGTTTTAAATTTAAAAAAAATTAAAAATCAGCTCTCCTGTTGTGTCAAAGCTTGGATGAATCTGGAGAGACCCTGACCTTGGCTGCTGGAGATTACCTCATGCTCCAGTCCTGGTCTTGCTTCGAGTCCTCACCTGCAAAACAGGGATAAAAAGCTCTTTGTCCTGGTGGTTGAGAAGACAACCATGGACTGGGACAGATCACCAGCAGAGAAAATCGTAGGTGTGAGGCTGCTGTAGTCGTAGGTGGCAGTGTCACACCTCTGTATTGATGTTTGTTAAATGGGACGTTTTGTTTTGGAAGGATTTTGTGGGGGTGGCAAGGTCTGTAAGCCTCCCTGGGATGGCCAAGAAGAAAGGCACAGCTCAGTGCTTCCTGCTGTGCTCTGTGTTAAGACTGCTGGTGCTCACTGCTCTGTGCCACGGCTTGAATCCAAAATCAGATGTTCAGAGCCCTCTCTGCAGGAATTCAAAACACTCCTGGATTATTTTTCACTGCTGAGAGTTGTAGCGAGAGGGAGAGCTGCAGTATTTAACTTCAAATTGACTTCTCTTTCTTGTGCCTTTTAAGACTTCTAGGCCTGTAACTTTCCTTCCTACCCCTCAGCATCCACCCTGCCACATCCATCTGCTCATCCTTTATCTGCAGCTGTCAGCCAGCTCTGCTCCTGTCCCCAGGAGCAGCAGCAATGCAGCTGGGTATGTTGACAGCTGTCTTGATAGCAAGAGCAAGGACTAGAAGGTACCTGAGAGTGGAGATCTGCCCATGCTTTAATAAGTGTTTTCCTCCCTAGTTACCATCAGGGCATTCCCACAAGACAGCATGGGTAAACCTGATGTTTTCCATCCATGGGTTGACCTTCCAATGACAGATGTACTTCAGGAGTAATGTGTCCAAGCAGAGGTTTCCTTCTGAAGTTGTTATATGGAAACCCAGACTGTATCTGCATGAGAGGCACATGCTTGGCTTTCCCCTGGGATTTGCTTATGGATGGCCTTACTCTAGCATCTGGGAGCCTGTATAGCCATACAAACCTGGGTCTAAAATGTATGAAAATGTAAACACCTGTTGGCAAAAGTTATTTCAGGGATCTGAGCCATGGTCATAATCAACTGAAATTACTTTGAAGAGCTTTGGCTCCTCTTTTCTGATGGTCACCCATCAGGAAAGGCTGTCCCAGGTCACATACTGATTTGTCACCAGGTAGAAGGAAGGGTGAGATTGAAAACGTTTAGATCTGAGACAGTTGGATCTTGAGATCTCTCATCCCTTCCTCTAAATAGCAATACTTCCTCAGCTCTCCAAGATTTAATGCTCTCATCTTCTTACTGTGGAAAATAAGCTCTTTGCTCAAGAATCAAGGGCTTTTATCTAGATTAGGGCTGAGAAGACTAAGCAGGGAAGGGGCCTTTGAGTTTGGTCTGAACTGCTACCATCTGGTACTTGGATGAGCTTTGTCTATTCTTCTATCTTTTGGGGGCTTTGGGTTAATTTGTGCTTGTTATGCTGAACTGTGTGAACTGAGTGTCTGAACTGGTTGTCCCAGAGATTCTCAGCATCCTGGCTGCTTTCACCCTTCTTATGGCAGCTGGTAGTAGCAGAGGTTGTTGAAAAGATGTAAAGTGATCACTGTTATTGCTGTGCTGATGATGGAGAGTCCTAAAAATGCCACTGCGTGTGGCAGTGTGTTGGCTCTGCAGAAGAACTCCTGCACTTGTTGGGGTTTGGAGGGTGGCCTCTGTGTTAAGTCTCTGCAGAGGCATGGTGAAGGTCTGATCCTTTGGTGGTTGGTTTCCGTGACAGTTTTTAATGTTAATTTTGCTAAATGGTGACAGCTATTGTTTTTAATTGCTGTGAGATTAAGACCAGTGACTGCGTTTAAAAATGCTGCTCTTTTGAGCCTGTGGTACTTTTATATCTGCATTCCTATTGCTGAGGTGCTGAGCAGTGCCACAGTAGGAGCCCTACAGTAAAGGGAAAGAAGAGCCACACTTCCCAAAACTGTTTCTAAATTTTCCCAAAATTTTAGGTCTAATTTTGATGTGTGGCTCATCTGCACATCTTGACTTTTCCTTATGAAGAGCTTTGAACTTTTGATGCTTCTATCTGCAAAGGGGACAGGGCTGTCCCCGTGCATCCTCTCCCTCTAGCCCTATTTTTTTCTCCTTAAGAAAGCTGCAATTCTTTCCTTTCTATTTATCAAATGGTTTGTGCTGTTATTTTCTTGTCCTACCTCTGCTTGTTGTTATGAGAAAAATAATCCTGTTAGTGCTGTTGAAAAAAAATTAAATAAATAGAGTAGAGGGGAGCAGACTTCAGGTTTCACAGGACTGGGTACCACCTGCAGTGTGAAGGCTGTGAATTGTGCTGCCCTGGCTGTTTCCCTTCCATTCCTGCCCTTCTGCTTTCCCTCACAGTTGTTTTGTATTTAACATCTTCCTTTTATGAACACATTTTCCATCTGGGCTGGATTATTTAGGCATCCCAAGGAATGTTTTGAAGCTGCAGCTCCCCTCCCCCTCTTCCCAGGGAAACAAGTATTTTATGCAGAAGGCTTCATCAGCCCCTCATATAGTGCTGGTTAATTAATTGCCTTGCCATGAACAGAGCTGTTGGATAGGGACAATTCTAAGAGCAAGATGAAAATCTGAGCTTTACCCACTGCTGAAGCCATGGGGGTCTTCGGGCTGCTTACCTGTGATGTGCATGGGGAGCAGACCAAGGGAGCGTTGGGATTTTAATGCCCGAATAAATCCTTTTGATATAATCTAAAATCGAGCTTGGTTTTGCAAAGCCCTTGACTGCTCTGCTCTCCTGCTGTGGTGGGAGGGGATGGAGGGCTGTGACCCTGTGAGCACTCAGGATTTCTCAGCAAATTCCCTGTTAAACACAGGCATGTTCTCTGCCAGGGGAGCACTGAGTCTGTATCATGCTGGATCAGGTCAGCCTGACTTGCTTTACTGCCTTTTGCTGAAATGACCACAAAAAAGTTTGATTATTTCAATGGAATGAAACTGAATCTTGATGCTGGTGCATTGCATTATGCAAGTTTTGGTTGGTTTTTTTTTTAATTCCCTATTTTATCCCATGGACAAGGTTTGCCAGCAAGGTCTATGCCTGCACTGCCAGGCAGGTACCTTGTTAGGTTGATTTATAATTATTATATTTGAAATACCAACTTTTTACTCTAGGATGGAAAACAAACCCGTGGTTTAAACTTCTATGTGGCCAAGAAGTCTTGGATTTAGGTCAGTTTTACTCCATGCCTGGGAGATTTGAACAGCAAACACAGATTATGTTATTTATTCTGTCTTGAAAGAAGGATCTTTTTGGCTTTATGAACTGAGAAGGAACTTGAGCTGGGTCATAGCATCACTTTGGACTTTGTGAAGGTCCAGATTTTGGTGCAGTCCATGCTGGGAGTCATACTCCTGCTTGGAAAGACATGCCATGCCACTCCTTCCTCAAAATAGAATATAATTCTTTTTAGCTTTAACCAAGTTAAAATGAGGAGGGTAAAACTTAGTTTTGCAGTTCAACTGAGACTCAGCTGTTGTGTTGGGCAGGGTGGAGTTTGCTTCTCGTAACTGGCAGTTTGAGCCTGCATTTTCTGCTCTTTTGAATGTTCTGGAAACAGTGCCTTCATCCCCAGTAAAGCCTCCAGTGACAGCTCAGCTCACTGGGGATGCATCCAGTCAATGCACCGTCACAAACTGAAAGAGAGATGAAGAGATGAGGATTTATTTGTTGCCCTCCCCCTGCCATTTGCACTTATATTCCTCTCAGGCTCTGTTGAGCAGCAGAGGCAGCTGAGCCCAGAATTTCTAATTTATGTATTATATTAAATGTGGAGAGCTGCAAATTTGTAACTGGCATGAGGTGCAACCCTCCAGTGTTGAGGCTGATGGTAAACCCAGGCTGTAAACTTGCTTTTCCCTGACCCCTAACAACCCCTGCACTGGGCAAACCAAAAAGACTCCGAACAAACAAGAGGGTTTAAGCAGCTTTGCACAAATAGGATTTACACCAGTTTGTTTCTGATAAACAACCCCCCTGAGTTCAGCTGCTCCTGCTCCTCCCGAATGGCTCAGGTGGATAGGGGTTATTTTGTTCCTGCCCTAAACAAAAACCAGTAGGAGCTCGGCTGGCAGTTTATTGTACACGTTTATAGAGACAGCCTGCCTGGCATCGCTCCTCCCCTGCCTCTGCTGCTGAGATTTGACAGGGCAGAGGCTGCCAAAGACCACTGACTTGATCTCAGGTGCTGATGATGCAGGGAAGGAGCAG
The DNA here is from genome assembly GCA_038090715.1 of Florisuga fusca. Lineage (NCBI taxonomy): Eukaryota > Metazoa > Chordata > Aves > Apodiformes > Trochilidae > Florisuga > Florisuga fusca. The sequence continues at coordinate 1,922,206 of JAAWXA010000036.1, forward strand.
GTTTGGGATGTCTGGGAGTGTTGGTGCTTTTGGTGTGTGAAACCTTTCACTTTTTGAAGCCTTTTGAGCAGTAATGGCTGGAAAGGCAGTGCCCATGGTGTGAAATGGGCCAGAGAGCTTATCTTGTGTCCTTGTGGCATCATGTTGTCCCCAGAAGCCACCTCAACCTGGTGTTCACAGCAGCACATCCATCAGCCCAGGCCAGCTTCACCAAATGGGTGCTAAACCCGAGCAGATATTAGCAAATAACCAGAGTGCTTAATCCAGTGTCATTGGCATGTGCCAGTAAACTCCTGTAAGAGCTAATGACTTCCCAAGGCCAAACACACTCGGAGTTGGGTAGTAGCAAGGATGGATGGGGTCAGCCTTTGCAAAATATTTGTCTTCATGTCATGGCTGGATGCTGGGAAACATTTGGAAAGCATTGGGAGCGTGAGTCAAACTGACTTGTGGCTCCTGGCTCCAACTGTGAGCTCTGCTTGCTTCTCCCTTGTTGCAGAAATGGTGTGAAGTGTCCAGGTCCTCCAGCAGGGTTGGGAATGATCCTGCAAAAGCCCTCCCCAAACATAGGGCTGGTGCTGGTGGCATTTCCACCTTCTTGGTGATTTGTCTGTTCTACCAGGCAACAACCAGCCCTTTGTCCTTTCCATCACTGCTAAAGAACTGAGCTTGACCTCAGCACTGCTTACAGCAGGTGGTGGGTTCAGCCTTTTAGCACTGCTAGATATTCACACCCTGTTATGTGTCAGGCACTGGAGCCCAGGAGGGGATGTGACTCCAGGACATGAAGCTGTGGTCAGGAAAAATTCAATAATATGCTCCCAGAAATTTGACTCAGTCCCATAATTGTCCATAACAAAACTCATTTGTTTTTTTTTTTATTTACTGCTAAAACATCTCAAGGCAATAATTTTTCCCTCCAGTCCAAAGTACAAAAAATGTCCAAGCCCCTTTAATCCTGCTGGAGGGAAAGCAGAGGGTAGTTTTCAAGATGACTCCAGAAAAATATTTGGCAGCTTTAACCTCTTGCTAAACAACTTTTGGACAGTGTGTAAACAGTCTTTTGGTTTTATAAACACAGCATCCAGATTGTTGAGTGGAAAAAAAGCAGATGCCATCACGTGAAGGGAAGATGTATTGCTTCCGGCAGCTTAAGTATTTTTATATTCTCTCAGGGTTAAGGGTTTGAGTTTGGACATGTTCTGCATGAGCAATTTGGGAGGTGGCACTGGAAGGGGAAAGCACCTGAATCTGGAAAAATATTAAATTATTGGGTTAGGACTTGATTTAAATGTCACTTATTTTCCTCTAAAAAACCTACTTATGTAAGCACAGTTATTCTAGTGTAATAAAAGTAATGAGGTGTAGTAAATTAATAACTAAGAAGAAAGCTTTCCATGTCATGGTTTGGGGGTTGTGGCAGTTCTGTCCTCTTCCCTGGAGTAGCTTTTTTTCACCCTGGTACCCAGGCTTGATCACACATCTCTCCTCTCCTTCTCTCTGGTCTTCCTCTAACCATCTCCTGTGGCTTACACTAAAGACAGACATCAGGGCATCAGGGATGATTCTAAGCAGCAAGGAGTAGGAAGATGCTTCCCTCTATATTGCACTGATATTTTTCTGGCTACTCATGTTGTGTTCTCCCTTGCTTTGGGGTATGAATAGAGGGATATTTTTTATTTTAAAATCCTTTTTACTTGCCTATCCTAGCTTAAGCCAGGCATGGGTAATGAATTCAAAGGTGAATACAGGAAGACTTCATCGTTTGCCTAGAGGAAACATAAGTGCTTCTACGTGGGATTCTTTCATTTCTCCTTAAAAACATCTTTTAGTACATGTAATGTTCCTCATCATTATATTGCCCCATTTATCCTGGACTTTAGTTCATCTACAATTACATCTTTCAGTATTTCATGAGGCCCTTCAGCCCCATCTCACTGCCGTGCCTTGTCAAAACCTAATTGAATCAAACTTAGGACATGGATAGCCTTTTGTTCTTTTAAAATCATATTTTTCAATTTGGCCTTCTTCCCCAGAGGTTGTCTGTTGAGACTGACTGCTCTTCTCCTGCTGGAATTGGTGGTGTCTTACAGTAAAGCTGTTTAGCTTTTTTATTATGAGTGAAAAATCACATTGACTCTTGGATTCCTTTAAATGCCATCTTGAAAGTAATATTTCTTATAGTCAGCTTAGTCCTTCCCACATACTGAGTAGCACTAACCTGAATCTGATGGTGACATTTAAAATTAATCCTAATCATTCCGTTCCTGTCAAGTCCTTCACTGCCCTCCAAAGTGAGAGAGTTTGATAGAGCTTGTTCCTAACTCAACCTCTGGTTTGAATTCCTTGAGTCTGGGGAAGGGACAGATGGTGTAGATGAAATGGTTGGTGCTCCAGGTGCTTGTAATTGTGGCTTTGTTCAGTCCTACCAAGATCTGGGTTGTGTAAAAGATTTTGGGATGATGAAATGGTTAAATGCTGAGGGTGTGTCAAGCAACATGAACAAGTGTCCTTGAATTTGGGGGTGTTTCTTCTGTTTATCTGAGAAATAGTAACCACTGGGTTTAGACTAAGAGCAGAGCTGCCAAGATAGATACCCCCCAACCCACAAGGTGAGGAAGAACACAAACTCCAAGGTTTTACGTGGTGGATGTTTCAGGTGGAGTATGAGAGCTCTTTAACACAGAAGTGATGGTGGGGATCCCTTGCAAAACCCCCATTTGTGGAGGACTACAAGCACTTTGAGCACTGTATCCAAGTGTATACAAGAACTTTTGAACATTCCATCTTTAATCATGCTTGTCCAGAGTGAATTTTCTAGTTTAGGATGGGAGTCCTGGTCAGAACCTGGGATCAGAAAGGGGGTTCCTGCCTTAGGCATGCTGCAAAATTAATCCCCCCATCTAAGCTTGTATGTGCTACATGGGTTAATTGCAGCACCTTAAAAAGCACATTGCAAAGGACGACACAAATGGGCTGGCAAGGGAGAAGCATAACTAGATTGTGATCTTCCAGAAAAACCAGGCAGTCCTTCCTGGAAGCAGGAAGTTAATTTTATCTGTGACTAATCTGAAACCAAATGTACATCTGTGCAAAGTGGTTTGGGGGTGTGTGCCCACACCTGGAGTAGGGAACTTGAGGCTGAGTGTCTGCGTTTTCAGGTATTTGTTGTTGGATCTCCTGCATGGCAGCTTATTCCAGCAGGTTGTTTACTTGTGTGGTATGGATGTTCTCTGGCTTCTGCATAATGCTTTGAAAAGCTTTAGTTTCTTTTTGATGCAGAACTGAGAACATACTTAAATCAGAGATTTGTGGGAGAGGAAAAAGTTTTCTTGAACAGTTTCACAATCTGAAGTTATTTCCTTTTAAAGCAATGGACTTTTCTAACACACCCTTAATATTAATATCATAAGGACTATGAATTTGAGTAAAACAAAAAAAGAAAACTCCCTTAGACAAACATTTACTAATTTGCAGTTTGCACACATCTGCACTGAGGAAAAAATGCATATTGGCTGCAGATCCACTAATGAGTTTAGCAGAATATTCCATGGCCAGAGAGCTGCAGGGCAAGCTCCAGCCTGCAGAGAGCTGCGAGGCCAACCTGGTTTTTTGGGGCTTGGTGGGCTTGGTTTTGTACATGAGTGTTCTGAGTGTGTATGGAAAGTTGTGTGTGACAGCTGAGCATTGCCATGAGGCTGGGACTCTAGCTGGATGAGACCCTTGGAGGGTGGAGAAGTGAGTAAAGCTCCAGGATGGAGCATTCCTGAGGGATCTGCATGTCTTGTGCCATTAAGCCACCCGTACTGAGCCTGGAAGTTACTCCTGAGTGGTGGTGAGTGCTCGTGGTGCCTTTGCATCCACTCACGGAGTGCATAAATCCAGCCCAGCAGTGCTTGGTGTTTGCTTTGCATTGGTGTAACAGGAGCTCACACTGCACACTTTTATATCAATTTTTTTTTTTGTGCCTTTGTCCTGTGGGCTATAAAGAGGCCTGATCAGGAGCAACTGATAAACTCTCTGCTTTGCTGACAGAAGTGTCAGAAGTGCAAAGGCTGAGTTTTATTTATTTACTTACTTGGGGCAATGGACTTGATGATCTCTGAGGTCCCTTCCAACCCAGACAATTCTGTGATTCTATGAATGGCTGCTGTGCAAAATCACCTCCTCAGTTGGGATACTGCTCTGCCTGGCTGGGCTCTCCTTGAGGGCAGCAGGTGCTGAGGGTAAGAGAGTTCATAGCTCCCATCCCATTGGCATCCCCAGGGGATGGTGGTGCCCCACAAATGTGAAATGGCCCATGGGATGGACCTGAAAAAGAGGTGGGGTGGCTGCATCTTCTTGGTATGGTCAGTCCTGCAGCCCCTGCTGACAAAACTGCCCCATCTCATGGGCCTTGGTTCAGTGTTTAAGCAGGGAAAAATTAGTGATGCTCTCCATGTGTGACTTTACTGGTCCAGCCATATCAAGTTAACTGTAATTTTTAGCTCATGACATCAGCATAAGATATACCTTGGGGCGAGACACTGGTCTGGCTTTGGATCCCATGCAGCTTGGCTCTGTAAACCTGAGCCAAACCCTACTGCAGTGGGTGGGGTCTGCACTGTTCTCATGGTCTCTACAAAAATGCATGACAGGAGTTGGCCTTTGGAGTTTTACAAACACCTACATGGGCTTCCAGCCATTTAAATATCGAGGAGAGATGCCTTTTCATTATCAGTGTAACACAATATTTGTGTGTTTCTGGATGTGCAGTCGAACAGGATACAGAGGAGGCAAAAAGTTCTCCTGTAGCTGCAGGATGAGTTCTGACACAGTGGCAAAATGCCTCCATAAATGTGTTTCTGCTGCAGGAGGAGAAGCTTCCACAGCCCAGGCACCACACAGCAGCTGCAGTGAGTCTTCTGCCCTGTCGAAGCAGAGGTGTGGGGGTGGATGGAGAGTTTGCTGCACATCTGTGTTGGAAAACAGCCCCTCACTTTGGGAGAGGGTCTGAGGCTACTGCTGGGGCTTTGTCGGTCCAAAGCTTATTCCTCTCGGGGCATTTCTTGAGCAGTCTCCTGCAGCCAGTGAGCTGTCCCTGTTTGGAAGAGTTGTTCAACAGGATCTTTATCCAAGAACTTGAATCTGTGCTCTAAACTCTTCCAGTGGAGTGCCTGGAAGATGAGTGATTTAATACTGGATGGGGGAGCTGCTGGAAGGAGCAGTGTGGGCTACGGGTGGTTGCAAGTGCTGGATAAGGGCTATGAGGGAGTCCTGGCTGTGGCAGGGGATGGCTGGACATGAGCAGTGACCTCCAGGTGGGCACCAGAGCAGCTGCTGATGCGGGTGAAGGTGAGGGAGGAGGCCAGGAGGTGTAAGAGCAGACAGAGCTGGAGCCGGGGGTCCTGCAGGCAGCGGCACCGGCAGGTCCCTGCCTGGTGCTTCATCCCGGGGATGGGCTCAGCGCAGCAGCCGAGGGGACAGACAGAGCAGCGTGCGGGGCAGCACCAGGGTCAGAGCCCGTCCCGGGGGCGGTAGAACGGGCACAGCCAAGTGCTTGAAGGTCTCTCGGGGTAAGAATACAGCGGGAAACCCTCCGTGCTCCTCCCGGGAACCACCGGCGGGGATGCCCCACGCTGCTTCCCGAGGGGGAGCTCCTTTCCCAGCCCGCCCTCACCCTCAGTGTGATCCATCCTACAACAAGCCCGGTGCAGCTCCCCTCGGTGCAAACCCTCCCCAGCCCCGCTGCAATCCCCAGCATAGCGGGGCGAGATGAGGCGGCAGGAGGAAGGAAGAGCCCCGTCCGGCTCCAGCTTCCTCCGCAAGCCCTGCCTCGGTGCACGGTGCCCGCCCCCGGCCCTCCCCCGGCTCTCCCCGTTCCATGCACCCCACAGCCNCCCAGGCTCCTGGGATGCCACGAGGAGATGTGATGGGCACTGCCACTGTAGCAGGCACCCTGTTGAGTGTCTTATCCTTCCAGGTGCTACTCTTCGCAGAAGAATGTGCAGGACATGGGACAGTTGAGCCCAAGCCCTCCTCTACCCTGTCCCAGCCTCACACGGTGGCTGAATCTCTGAAATCACAAGTTTGCTACAACAGGAGAATGGCAGTAACACGTGGGATAAGGAACCAACATACAACCAAAGAGAAAAACCCCATCTGGATGCTGGCAGGGATAGGAGCCTGAGGGGCCCCTGTGGCAGGGCAGACTCAGGAGGGGGCTCCACGGCTCTTCCCTCACCCGGTGGATGTGGATTCTGGAGAGCACTGATGGGAAAGGAGCGCAGGGAAGCAGCAGCCAAGCAAGAAGCAGCAGCAACAGGGGCTGGGCTGCCTGTCTGCCTGACTTTTTCTAGAGCATGGGCAGGAAATGGAGGGAATATTGACCCTCCTATGTTCCTTCTGGGATCCCTCAGTGCCCCAAAGACACTCCTTTAGCTCCTCGTACTGGTACCAAAAATCCTCCTGGCCTGCTCAAACCATGGCAGCGTGCCTGGGGCTGGAGGCCGAGTCTGTGAGGGGGAGGACTGCCTAGGAGGGCAGTTGGGTGTCGGGGTGTCCTTGCAGGATCCGGGCCTCTTCTTCCTCAGCCCAAGTGCTAGGAGTCGGGGTGCTGGGCAAGGTCCCTGCACCAGAGGGAACCCTGCTCATGCCAGGGGCCTCCACGCCCGGGATGCCACTGCCCCAGCCGAGCACCTGTAATGGCTGATTAAAGCCAGAGTGAATAATTTGCTTACCAAATGGAGTTTGATTTAATAAAGTCTATAATAATATGGTTAAGGCTTAAGATGATTAATTGTAGAATGATTAATTACAATGTTGTAAAGTTTGTTAAAATAGCATGTTATATTTTCTTATTCTAAAGTATATGTTTAAGTGCACTTATAATGAAGAAAAGTCAGAAAAACAAAAAAGAGAAGACCTATTACCTCCAGCGGGGAATTTCAACATAACGGTTTCTATGGACTAATTGAACCATTGGCAACTCCCCCACAACAGGACAAAGCCCGCGAAACGAAAACCAATAGGACTAAGGGGGAGGTGATTACAAGGGGTGTAAAAGAACTGGTTTTGCTCCCTGGGTTGGTGCCGGTTGGGGAGAACAATGTTGCATTCCGTCTGGGTGGGGAAGGGACAGTTCGGCGAGGAGCCGGTCGAAGGCTTATCTAGGGAATTAGCGGGACCTCTCCTCGGGGGAGGCGGTCGGGGGTGCGAGTGGCTGAGACGTCCCGTTCTCCTGGAACAGCCCAGTCCCCCTGACACGGACAGCGGGTAACCCTGACATGGCACCACAGGGAGGTGTCTGAGGTCACGATCACCTCCGCAAGTGGAAATACCCCCTGTGCAACTGCCCCCTGCTCAGTTCCCTGTGTGCCACGGGTGCCGGAAGGTCAGGACGATCTTCGCCACTCCTGAAACTCCAAGGGAACTGCGATCAGGGCGAAGGTTGGTGCCCGCTGGGCAGACGGGAGGCTCTCAGGAGCAGCCTCCTCACCGCCCTTCAGGCCCCGCAGCCGGCAGGTGAGCACAGAGCGTTCCTCAGGCAGCTGCCGGAGGGGATCCTGCCCGGTGCCCGGCTGTGCAAGCGCAGGCCCCGTGCCGCGGGAGGGTGCTCCGGGCTCTGCCCCATCCTGCTCCCGCCGATACGCCCCAGCGCGGTCCTCAGCACCGTGCAGCCTGTGCCGGCGGGCAGAGTGTGACCCCGCCGTCNATTCCTGTTCCTGTTAAAGTCTTTGGCCTAATTGCCTCACACTCTTTCTAACCATGGAATTGGTGCTGCCTGATTCTTCCTGGCTAGAGTTGGCAGCTTTGCTTTTTATCTTGTTCTTTTTGTTATGCAGTCGCTTGGTGGAGTTTTGCTGGTGTTGAGTGGGAATTGTAGAAACAAGCAGGCAAGATGCTGCGCAGGAGCAGGGAATTAATTGTAAGGAGCCCAAGACCTTTCCCCTTGAAAGTCTGCTTGAGCTGGGCATTAGCTGAGAAGCAACACTACAAAAACTTGCTGTGAGCAAACAGAAAGGCAGCCGAAGAGCACTGCTGTATACCCAGCAAATTAGCATTTAACCTTTTCTACTGATAGATGGTGATAAAAAGACCAAAGTGCTGGGCATTTTCAAGGCTTTGGGGTCCACAGGGCTTTGAAAAACAAAACGTTTTCCACACAAACTGAAAGCAGACCCATCTTCAAGCTTGGTTTTCCTCCCAAGGAGCCTGCAAGGCTCCCAGCTGATCGGCGTAACCAGTTCTACTGCCTGGGGAAAAGTTGCTCAGACCTTTACTGAGCATTGGGAGCTGCTTTCTTGCCCTGTAGATCTGGTCTGTGTCAGTCTGTCCCTGTGAAAACACAGATGGTTCAGAGGCTGACAGTTTCTTCTTGGGTTTTGTGTTNCCTCATCCCTGGGGGATCCCCCTCGGCACCGGGGAGGAGGAGGCGCGGGCTGCTCCGGGGGGGAATTGGGGGCTGCGCGGAGCCGCCGCCGCTTTGCAGGGCTAAGCATTGCCGCTCTCATCGCTCCCACCGCTGCTGCCGCCACCGCCCGGGGCCGGGGGAAGGAGCTCCTCGGATCATCCCGGCTTCTCGCCTCCCCGCCGCGATGGAGCGAGGCGGTGGGGCCCCGGCGCGGCTCCTCACCGCTGGGTGCAGCCGTCCTCTCCGCCTGCGGGAGCGGAACAGCCTCGCCGCCGGGCACCGACACCCTTGCTAGAATCTCGGAGGGCGGCGAGCCTCATCCTGCACCCCTTGAACTCTTTGTGCACCCCTTAAACCCTTTGTGCACCTCCTGACCCCCTCGTGCATCCCTTTGTTCATCCCCTCAACCCCTTGTGCACCTCCGACCCCCTTGTGCATTCCTCTGTGTATTCCTGAATCTTTCGTGCATCTCCCCCACCCCTTTGTGCATCTGTGTACCCCCAAAACCCTTGTGCATTCCCTCCATCCCCTTGTGTGTCCCCTTGTGCCCCCACCTCTCCTTGCATGCAGCCCCAGGGCTGCAGGAGCCGTGGCTACAGACCATGGGCACCAAGCAGACCAAGGGGTGCCAGCCGGGCAGTGCTGGGGAGAGCCCCCCAGCCCACCACCGCAAGAAGGTACCCCCCAGGGAAAGGGGAGACTTCCTCACCTCCCTCGTGGTGAAGTCCGGCGAGAAGTTTGGGAAAGGTGGTGGCAGCAGCTTGCCCCCTTACCACCGGCGGATCTGCATGATCCAGGACATGCTGGTGCTGGTGAAGCAGGGGAAACAGGAGGAGGCCACCGAGCTGCTGAGGCACCTGCGGCAGGTGAGGATGGGCAGGTTTCTCCTGGGGGGGGCTGCCTGCTGGCGGTGGGGAAAAGCTAGTGTAGGAGCAAAACACATCTTGGTTTCGAAAGCCTTCTAGAAAAGAGGGGACATGCTTGGTGTTTGCAGGTCTAACTTTTGCGGTGTAATTTTGGGGAAGTGACTGAGGAGCTGCAGGGTGGTCACGGTGTTGGAGATGGGAAGATATCCCCAGGGATGTGTTTTGCATTGTCTGCAGTGAGGAGCCCCGCCGGGTGCGCTTTTCTCTTTCCCTTGATTGCTTTGTGCTGATAGCTCGGGGGTTTGCAGCATGCACAGCCCACTCAAGGAGGTTCCCACTCAACTTTCCAAAAGTTTGGTGTTTAAAGCAAATCTGTAAAAGCGCTGAGGCAATTTGAGCTGGCAGCTTTTGAGAATCGTCTGTGTTCTTCCCAGCTCAGAAATACCTAGAGTTGGCAGCTTTGCTTTTTATCTTGTTCTTTTTGTTATGCAGTCGCTTGGTGGAGTTTTGCTGGTGTTGAGTGGGAATGGTAGAAACAAGCAGGCAAGATGCTGCGCAGGAGCAGGGAATTAATTGTAAAGAGCCCAAGACCTTTCCCCTTGAAAGTCTGCTTGAGCTGGGCATTAGCTGAGAAGCAACACTACAAAAACTTGCTGTGAGCAAACAGAAAGGCAGCCGAAGAGCACTGCTGTATACCCAGCAAATTAGCATTTAACCTTTTCTACTGATAGATGGTGATAAAAAGACCAAAGTGCTGGGCATTTTCAAGGCTTTGGGGTCCACAGGGCTTTGAAAAACAAAACGTTTTCCACACAAACTGAAAGCAGACCCATCTTCAAGCTTGGTTTTCCTCCCAAGGAGCCTGCAAGGCTCCCAGCTGATCGGCGTAACCAGTTCTACTGCCTGGGGAAAAGTTGCTCAGACCTTTACTGAGCATTGGGAGCTGCTTTCTTGCCCTGTAGATCTGGTCTGTGTCAGTCTGTCCCTGTGAAAACACAGATGGTTCAGAGGCTGACAGTTTCTTCTTGGGTTTTGTGTTTGGGTTTTGCTTTTTGCTGTTTCTGCCCCTTGTTTTCTGGTCCTGCTAACTTTTTAGCTAGTGGATGTTTTTTTCTACGGCATGTCCCTGAGCCTGTCTCCCCCCTGAGAGGAACATTTCCATTCACCCCATCAGCCAGGGTCCCTCTGCCTGGCCAGTTTACATGACCCAGGATTATCTTTGGAGCAGTCCAGCTGAGAAATCTGAATCATGTGGTTTTTTGTTCCTTTATAGAAAACTCTCACAATGTACTCTCCACTCGGAAATAAGGTGCTTTTTCTGAGGCAAACATGCCTCCTCCCTGGGAGTTGGGGGTATGACTCTGGGATGAGGAACCCTCTGTGTGGGATCTGTGTGATGAAGCACATGGTCAGGAAAACCCCATGGGGTAGAAGTGGCCATGAGCTGTGCAGCTGATTTGTGCCAAAAGTTGCACCCTCTCAGCCCTGCCAAAGTGTTATCGTTGTACCAGCAGCCCATTGGAGCTGGCAGGAAGGCAGGTGCTAATTTTAGAAGGTGTTTATATCAGACAACCCCCCAAAAATAAATCTTTGTGCCTGTGAATTACCGTGAGTTGTTCCCAAGTTCTCTTGAGCTTCAGATACTGGTTTTTTTCTTAGTGATGCTCTGGACTGTGCTTTCCCTCCCCACAGGTTGCTGGTGTTACAGTGGCTACCCCAGTGACAAATCAGACCCTGGGGGCATCCTGCCATCTGACTGGGGGGTTGGAAGCTAAAAATTAATTATAAAATGCTGGGGAAAATGAGGAACCTGTTATAATCATATAACTCATTCTGAGTGTTTCTGAAGAGCTTGCTCTGATAAAATATCTTAGAGTGTCAAAATAGGGAACGCTTTGTCCTAGATACTATAATAGACTCAAAGCACATTTTTAATGAGATTTTTCTTTGCCTTTGGGAAGCACATGTGGGCTGCCCCACTGAACAAATCCTGATTGCTGTGGTTTTCTTTGGTGTTCTGAGGGTGCAGTGGTGGCTGCAAGGGATACTCAGTTGCTTCCAAGGAGCTGGGGGTGTGAAGCTGTGGCAATCATTGAGACCTAAGCTTCTGCTGTGTCCCAGCCTGAAAAAAGTGATATGAGGGTGAAACAACAAACTTCCCCCTGAGGAGAGGGAGCAATGGTGGGGCAGAGACCTCATCTCATGAGACTTTTATATGGCATCTACTGCTGAAGGGCTGTGGTGGTGGTTAGTCCATGTAGTTGCTAACTTAATGTGTGACGATGATGGTGATGATACAATACTGAGTTTTTTGAGCACTTGGTGCCCAGTTTCATTTAATCTTTATTTTTTGAAAATCCCAGCCATTTAGGTCACTGGGAGCCTTTCCACTGACTTCACCAAGCTTTGAAGTCAGCCCAGCGTGCTAGTGAGGGAGTAGGTGACAACATCCCCACATTTGGAGGTGTTCCATCCCTTTTTTTCGAGCAGGATGTGCATGTTGCCAGACCTGAGGCTGACCAGCATTTCAGCTCTCCTTGACTTAACACCCTGCCTGACCCATTCCCTGCAAGACGAGGTTCCAGGGGCTTCTCCTCCCACCTCCCAGGGCCCCCACAAAAGCTGCATTTGATAATTAGCCAAAGGGCCGGGCAGAGAAACCATATTTATAAAGGTCCTGCCCTTTCAGCCCCACCACTGGCACCAACATCCAGAGTGGCCTTTTGCATTTCACCAATTTTATCCATCCTGCTCCCCTGAAACAGCAGCCATGCTGTTTTCTTTACAGGCTCTCCTAACGATTAATTAGTGTTTCCAAGAATGCTTGGAGGTTGCAGACAATTACATAACAGCATTAAGATACAAAGCAGAGTTACTTTCGTTTAAAAAGGTAAAAAAATGTGCACAGCAGACAGACTTATTTGCTTTGAGGCAGTTCCTAGGAGAGGTCAGCAGCAGTCTCCAGTGTGGAGGCAATTCGATCCCACTGCCTACCCTCAAAATAACATTAATATTGTTTCTGCGTGCAAGGGCTGGAAGTGGCCTTTCAAAAGGCTGTGTGCTGCTGTGGCACAGCCAGCCTGATTTAATGACAGGTTCTTTAGTTAGAGATACTGGTTGTTCTTCCCTTCTGCTATGGGGAACACTGACAACTGTCTGGAGCCTAAAACCCACACTATAAGATTAAAATCCCCTCCCAAAAAAGGGCTGTCCACTACCACATGCCATCCTTGCCAGTGCTGCACATAGGAAGCTCTTGGTAGTTAAATGCATTGAATGGTAAGTGGAATTAAATACTTAAAATTTGTTTGAGACTGGAGTTTGGGGCTGCAGGATACTTCCCAGACACCTGGGTGGAGCTGGTTGCCTTTTGTGGAAATATTCCTTTTACTGAGTAACTTTAAATCCAGTTTCTCTGCTCCAAAGCACCTTTCTAGATTTACCTGTCAGCATCTTCTGTGCTTTCCTGCAAGGAGCTGCTGTAGGGCCTTACCCTAGGAAGTGTGAAAACTGAATTAATTTGGGGTGTCCAGCACCTGAGGAAAGCTGGGACCCTGCATCCTGGCCCTCCTGGGTGGGAGAATTGTGGCTTCTCTGTGCCAGTGAATTGCTGTGCCCATTACCACCAGTTGCAGAATAGGCTTCAATATTACTCAGTGGATCACATTTTTATGCTTCTCTTTTTTTGATGCACTCTTGAGTTTCAGTGGTTAGAGCAGCCAAGTGCTGTCTGTATATTAAATTCTGGGAGTGTCTCTCCTGCTGGGGAGAGGATTTGTAAAACAAAGCATGTTTTCCTCCTCTCCACTGCCAAGCAGATCATTTTCCCAAGTGAAATGGTGAGGCGCTTCCCAGCACATTACGTTTCACTTGAAGAATTTGCCATTGGTTAAGGCTCAATGTGGAGTTTGTCCTGGGCTGTTGCTGCTGCTCCAGCAGAGCTTGGCTGGGGGGAGAGGGGAGGAGGAGGAGGAGGTGTGTGCTGGCTCTGGGCATCATCACCTGTATGGAGCAGGAGGAGTACAGTAATTCCGGGGATTAAAACAAATTTTAAAAGGTAGCCTCTGGGAGCTGAAGATGGCCAGAAGCCAAATTGCAAAGTCCAAGGTGCAGCAAAGCCTCATGACTTCTAAGGTAGTGTCTCTGCTCACTCCAGCCTCATCTGAATGCTGGTGGGGTGTGAAAGGCAGGGAGAGGGGTCAGGGCCACAACTAGAGGCAAAGACACTGCACTGACTGATTTGTAGGAAGGGACCAGAGGCAAACATGCTCTGATGCCCATCAAGCCCTGCAGGCCCTGTGCTTGCAATGCAGGCAGCCACCTCCTGCTGTGCAAAGATCCCTGTGGTTGATCCCCAAAACTACCACCTGCTGTGGGTGCTGGCATCTCCAGCCCCTTCCGAGGCCAACCCCAGCATTTTTTTCTTTGGGAAAGGCAGCTCCAGCATCTTGGAGATGTGCTTGGAGATGCTGAGGTGGGGAGGGTTTAATCTTAGTTCAGCCCTGCTGGGCAGTGTTACACCTGGGCAGGCTTGAAAAGCATCCCCTGTGAAGATGCATTCGGCCTCTTGATTTAACTTTTTGTGCTCAGTAAGAGCTCCTGAAGCATTTCAGGGCCCAGTATCAACCTGCTCTGTGTTACGTTTTGTGTCACACAATGTGAACCTTCACTGAACACTCTGTGGGCCAGGAGTGCTTTTGGGGGTATTTATTTCCCCAGATTACTCTTCAGAGGCAGATATGCTGCTGTGTAGCAGATCCCCGTGGAGGTGGGTTTGTTGTCAGGCGAGATTGGGATGATTGCAGCCCCTCTGGCAGCTTGGCAGGATGAAGGAGATGTTTGTTGGTGCCACCTTGTCTGCAACTCAAACTTTCTTCCCGAAGGATGCTGGCCCCTGGCTTTGCACCAGCCCTGAAGCATGTGCTTCAGCCCTGCTGATGCCAAAACAGCTTCAATGTTACTCCTCAGCCCTGTGGTCCTCCGTGCTTATCGACATCTAGAGCGGACCTTGGAGAGCTCTGTGGGCTGCTTGGTATGATCCAGTTTAGCCACAGCCTGCAGGTGCCTCATGGCTGGACTGGTCTGCTCTGTGTTTGCTCTCAGCCCTGCACATACCAGCCTTGGGGCATCATCCCCATGGAGACTGTCCTGTGGCCTCTGGGATGCTGGAGGAACTTCAGCATTGTTAGTGACCAGGGCTCGAGGCTGGGTGCCTGCTCGGCTGGGCACTGCAGGGTGGAAGTTGGGTAACTTGGAGAGGCTGTACTGGGATTAGCACCGTTTCCTCTGGTTTGGATTGCTGATGAAACCAACAGTGCTCCCCACAGTTGTTTTTTAACCCTTAAGCTGCTGAAGGTATTGATAGCAAACGACAATGCCTGGCAGTGATAGGGTGTTTTCTGCCCTAAATGGGGTCTCTGGTCTCATCACTGTGCTCCCTAACCCTGCTCTTTCTTGCAGCATCATTTCTCCACTTCCTTTCCGTCCTGGCTCCATCTGCTCTGCTTCTTTCTCCCGTGGGATTCACAGGTGGATGTGTGCTGGTGTCTGCTTGGCATCTGAGCATCCTGGCTTTAGTTAACTCCCTGGAAAGTGGTTGCTCCTCCTAAGGAAAAGGTGTCTTTGGGGGATGCTGAGATACAGGGAGGGAGGGTAAGGTCAGGCAGCACACCAGGGAGGGCAGAGGTGGTACCTGCTTAGCACCAGAGGTGCTGTCCTGTGGGTCTCCATGCTCCCCGTGCTGCAGCAGTGCTCACCCTGCTGCTGGCATGGAGCAGAGTGGGTTTTCTCTTCCAGCAGGGATGTCTCCTCTGGGATTGGGGAATCACAGGCATATGAAATCAGTATTGCTAGTGGATGCATTAATGCAGCACACGCAACACTCCCAGCCAGGGACAGCACTGAGAGAGCCTGAGCAGGGGTGAGGTCTGTGTTCATGTAACTTGCACCTAGGGAGTGTGTCCTGGAGTAGCTCCCTCCATGGTCAGCTTTCCAAGGGTGCCCAGCTTGGCCTTTCTAGAAGAGAGACTCTGTGAAATCTCCAAGCTGGGAGAGGTTAATGGTTGCAGTTGGCAAGCCAGCCCCTATTCAGCACTTTATCTATTTATATAATAGCAGGAATGTGTCTTTTCCTCCTCCCCCCCCCAGGCTGCTGCTTTCACATCTGATGTGAAATGCAGGCAGCTTGGGGCTCCAGCCCTCAGACAGCCTGGCATGCACCTTGTTGGGTTGCTTGGTTTTGTTTTTTTTTTTCCTTTTTATCTTGCTTCAAAATGTAAAACCCCTGTGTCTGGGGATGTCTCTCTCTCCTGCCAGTGCGTGGGTGTGACGGCTGCGTGGGGAGATCCCAGCACTGGGACCTGTGCTGCAGTGGTGTGCAGAGGCTCTTGGCAGGCAGGGATGCAGTGGAAATAAAGGATATTGTAGTTTCTTGATAACTTTAGCTCAATAATAGTATTCCATGTGTTGGAGAGGTTAGTGACTGTGGCCTCCTCCTAAGTAAGGGAGATGATTATGTATTAATATGCAGTTCATTTTCTTACAAAGGGATGTGGAATTTTTTTTTAGCCTTTAACTTCTGCAGGCCCCAGCCAAAAGCATGAAGTGATTTAATCCATAACTGCTTTTCTCTCTTTTGTGTATCTCTACCTCTTTTTGCTCCAATTTTGGAGAAAAGACCAGCAAATGGTAAATTTAATTTTGCCTCTAAAAGCAAAAGGAAATTGTCTTTTCCATTCTTCCCCAAGTGGAAAGTTTTAGCTCCAATTACTCCTGGCTCTGACCTTGCTGCTTTGTGAGCAGGAGCTGCTTCTGGCTTTCTGGTTTTCTCAGATCTTTTCAAGGCTCTCTACCTTTCAGGCTTTGTGTCTTTCAAAGCCAGTGATGCTTTCCTTGTGCCAGGGTTTGAGTGCACGGCATTGCCAGCTTGAGGGAGAGCCTTGGACATGTATCAAAGGTGATGGGAGATGCCCAAAGGCATGAGGGAGGAGGCATCTCAGTGAATGTCTAATTCCTTATGGCCTCTTTAAATTATACCTTCCTAGAGGCCTGACTCTCCTGCCATTACAGAGCAGGATGCAGGTTTGAGATTGGTGGAGAGATTTCTTTACAAGATGTTTCTGGGTTTTGCGCGAGTTCCAACAGCCTGTGCATCCTTGTTGGCCCACAGAGGGTTTTCTTGTCCTGCTGTCCACAGGTGGTGGATGAAGCTGCTGCTTTCAGCCCTTCGATGTCCCCTTTGCCTTTGAAGTTGGTTTCTGAGAAATAGCAGCAGCATTTGTTTTGCTGCAGAGCTGCTTCTGCTTCTTCCTCCTGCTGCTCTGCCTGCCTGTCCCTGCCAGGTTTTGCAACTGTGCCTTTGCTCACAGGGAGCAGGGCATTGCATTCTCGTGTTGCACAAGAGATTATTTCTGAGACGCTGTCCCTAAACTTCTAATAGCAGTGGAGTTGAAATGAATGTTAATTAATCAAAGGAGAGCTCAACCAACCAGTCTGTGCTTGCAGCAGGACTCAAGTGCAGGGGAGGGGGGGGTGTGTTCCTCTAGAAGATGGGGAAGCACATGCTGGGTTTCTCAGCTCCTTGCTTTGTGTTTAGCCCCAAAGAGTGAGAAAAGGAGTGCTAGCTGGGAAAGCAAAAATACCCCAGGTTAGAAAAGGGAAGCCATTGTTGTGGGCTGTGGGGTGCAGAGCAGCTCAGCCAAGCTGGGGGGGACAGGGCAAGCACTGGCCTTTGTATCCACCCAGCTGGGAGGATGCTCCCAAAGCGTGATGAACTTTGAAAACATCATATCAAAACCCAACAATAACACCTTTAATGGCTCATCTCTCTCTGGCAGCAATCTTCTTTGTACAAAGGCAGAGGTGTCTTTGAGCAAATCTGTGCCTGGGAGCCCCTGGTCCTGTGGCTGGGTACCATGCTGGGAAGCATTCCCAAAGCAACTCTTCCTTTGTCTCAGGAGATGCTTCAACTGAGCCCACTCGGGGGATGGCTCAGAGCTGTCAAGCAATTAATGTCTGTCTCGTTCTGCAGAGTTGTTCCTTTCACCCCCATCCTCCTCAAGGCCAGGCAGATCTTGGCACAACAATAAATCCCAGCAGGGAAAAGCAAAATCTGCTGAGGAAGGAGAGCAGACATGCCCTCAGCCTTTTGCAGTCAATGGTGGGAAATGGTTATTTTAGCTGGAGATGTGCTGAAGGTTTTTGCTGGGACACCTCTCTCCCCATTCTCACCCTGCCTGCAGAGAGCATGGTGTTGATGGTGGGGCATCAGAAACCATCACTGTTTCCCTGACCATAATTTGTGGAACCCCCACCTCCGTCTGGAACTGGAAAGCAGGAGACTGGTGGAGTCCTGTGAGATGGCAAGTATAGGGATAAGAGCTTTCTGTTAGACCCAAGGGCAGCAAACCCCAAAAGATAATGAAGCACTTTGGGGCAGAGTCCCAACCAACTCCTGTGCACAAGGGATGCATCAAACCCACTGCAGCATCTGCTGTGGCTTTTGCTTGTGTTGAATAAGCCACAGGGCCTGGTCCAGGCTGAAATTTGGAGTAACAAAGCACAAATCTCTGCTGAAGTGACACTCAAGCCTGTCCAAACAGCCCATCCTTGAATAGTCCCTTCTCTCAAGGTCCCTCCATGATGGAATGTAGACAGAGCTAGCAAAGCTTTGCTTCATTCTGGCATTCTTCATCTGTTTCTATACATACTATCTACTTCTCTACAGCTCTTCCTGACAGGGTTGGAAGAAGAAGGGATTGAGGGGAAGTCTTGCTCCTGATGGCTTCCTGGGCCAGGGTGGAAAACGTGAAGCAATTTGGGGTACGTGTGGTTGACCTACATCCATGGTGGGGGCAGTAGCCAAAATCACTAAGGAGGGAATCTTGATTTAAGCAGCCTTTTTTTTTTTCCTTTGTGGGTAGGATTTTTTTTTTTTTTTTTTTTTTTTTTTTTTGTCATTCTGTAAGAAAGAGGATGTTTTCCTGTTTGGTTGTAAGAAGCTGCTGCTGCTTGGTGTAATCAGATACTTCCTTTTCTGAGCAAGGAGCCTGGTGTATTTGTGGGCAGTTATTTAGGCAGCTGTACAGTTGGGTGATTAATTTTGTATGCTTTTATTCTGGTGGGAAATGGTGAATTTGGGGTTTCCACGACTGGTTTTTCTTTTATTTATTTATTTTGTATTTCTGACTCAAGTTACATGCAGAAAGATAGTATTCTAATGTTATGTGACCAGTTAATAAAATCTGAAGTATGCTGGATTTGTAGGGCAGACAAACATGTCTCAAAACATATTTTCCCTTTAAAACTAATTGATTCACTAACTAAGGTATTAATTGCACATAATGAATTACACTTCTGGTCACCATAATTAGCGACCTTGGTGTCTCAGGTTGTAGTTTGACTTGCAGATTGGGAAATGTGCATTTCTCCATCATATTCCTGATTTGTTTAAGTTAATGTTGAACTGGACTAGGTGAATTAACTGAAATGAAAGTGGTTTCTTTGTCCTTGTGAGAGGTCCAGGCTCCCCCAAAAGCAGCATTAGTGCTTCAGTCTTTTCTGCTTGTGCTCTCATCTGTGACTTTCTTTAAAAATTTGGTAGCTTGGCACGTCCTGCTTGCCCAGGCTAACACAAGCTGTTTAATATTAAAGCATAACCATAATTTGGCATCACCTTCAATTGTTTGATTCTTTTAAAGTAAATGTATGTAATGTTTAAAGCTATTTTAAATAGTAGTATTAGATGAATTTTCATGTCATTGAATTAAATCCTTGTGCAACCCATTCCTTAATGCTTCCTTAGCAAGGTTGGGCTGGGCATTTACTAAGCTCTGTGCTGAGCCAAGTGCCTTTACCATTCGGTTTCTCAGAAGAAACTGAGCAGTCTGGGAGGATCCCACCCCTGTAGCTGCTGTTATCCCCAGTTTGGAAGCACCTGATGAGGTTCATCCTCAGAGGAGCATCAAATTTCCCTGATGCCAGAGAGGGAAGTTATTGTGAAAGTCTCCAAGAAAGATTGGACTATCCAGACTTCTTCCCTCTGAACCAGGCACCAAACACCAGATCCCAATCTAGAAGAGCTTCCACTTCATTTAAGGTTAAAAATCTTAGGCTGTAAAAATAAATGAACATAGGATAAAACATGGGAAAGACTTAATTTTTTAAATTTTTCACCCCCAAAACCTCCTGGGTTCACTTCAATCATGTACCCCTGTGAGACAGGGGCAAGGTTCCCAGTTTGCTGTGGTGTAAAGCTCAGTGCTGATTGAGTCTTGGGGTGGGAAGATGGGAGGCTTTTGAAGCACCCAGTGAAAATTGGGAGTTAATTTGCCCCATCTGATGGCCTCGCTCATTATCTTCCCAATCAGCATCCCATTTTTCTGTGGGTATTTTGAGAGGAAACCCTCATCTTGGCAATTCCCTTCTTCAGGCTGCTGGGCAGCCTCTCAGACAGCAGACAAAATCAATATATTATTACGTGTGCCATTACTAAGCTGTCAGGCTGGAAATTACAGACTGCCTGCCTGGATTCATAGCAGTCCAAACAGCGGGGCTGTGCTTGATAGCTTTGGGAGGGAATGGAGAGCATTTGGTGTGGCTCTGTTTATTGCAAGTACAGAGCTGTGCCTGCTGCCCTCTCCTCCTGTCTTCACCAGGGCTGAGCAGGAGGCTGTGCTTTTCATCCTCACTTCAGATTACAAGTGTGGCTCTTAACCAAAAACCTCAGTACCACTAAAACCTCTGATCACCATCACCAGTGTGGGTGATGCAGACAGGCTCCTTCCACATCTCTGTGGCTGGGCTGTGATGTCCATGTTCCAGCAGGCTTGGGGAAGACCCCAGCCCAAGTAAGGGCTTGATGGTCATAACTGAAAGCCCTCTTTCTGCCCCAAATGAGAGACAGTGGGTTGTAGCAGGGTGACATAGCTGCTGTCAGGGATTCTGGGTTTGGGGAGTTACTTTGTGTGTTAGTTTCTCAGTGTGAGAAGTAGGAGCAAGCTCTGGATCCACATCCCTCGGGGTGCATGGGGACTTGTCTTAGGGAGAGCTGCTCACCCCTGGGACTTGTGGGTGCAAGCACACATTCAGTCTCCAGCTGAATTATTTCACTGATAGCAAGTCATTTGGCTTAAGCAGGGAGAAAAAAAAAAGGTGTCTTTGAACTTTGTATGCACATCTACTTTCTGACATCTCCTTTTTGCATAACAACCTGGTTCTTACACAGGTCACTACCAAAAGAGGCATTTCTTCTCTCTTGCCTTGTTGCTTTGGGATGAGGGTGTCAGCAGCTCTGAGAGCTACTAGGATTCCATCTCCTGATACTTCATCTCTGGCTGACCCATCCGTGAGCTGGTGGAGTGCCACAGGGCAGATTTGCAGCTGGGGTGCTCCAGGCTGTGCTGCTAATTGAATGAAACTCTCCGGAGAAGCTGCACAAAGCAAAAGCTAAAGTTGGGAGAAGGAAAAGTTTGGTTTCTGACTGGATTCTGGAGTGGGACCCGAGTATTACGAGCTTCTACCACGTGTGTGTTTGTGCAACACACGAGTAGATGCAGTTTTTAGTCTGACTCAGCTTTTACCATTGCAACAGCAAAATGTGGAACAGAAGCATGAATTTCTGGCCTTTCTTGGGATGGAACAAGGTCCCAAGACTTGTTCAGTGTTACAGTGTGTTAAATGCCAGCCCATTGTGAAGGCTGTGGTTCACCCACGTCTTGTGTGTGTGAGGCTGTAGGTGTCTGATTCACCATGGGCCAGTTGCTTCTACACTTGGAAACAGGCCCACTGACTGTTTTAGTCATGTCTCAGTGCTGCCTTGATAGCAAAATCAGCTGTTTCATGGATAGTTGAGGAATTTTAGCCCAGGGTTGTGGATGTCTCAGTGGGACTTTAGCAGGGAAGGGAAGGCTCAGCTTGCTGGCGGATGGTGCTGTGCAGTGAGGTCATTCTGGCTTTGCTCTTGCTCAGCTCATCACCTTGCATCAAGTTTCAGCCATTATTCAGTCCTGCAGTTGGAAAACGATAGTAAGAGCTTGGTTCTGTGTCCTGAAGGCTTCCACAGTTCTTCTTCCTTTGCTTTAACTTCAGGAGAAACTGGTGGTCAAAAATATTAGTGTTAGCTATTTTGAAGTTGGAAAAATAAATGTTCCTGGCTTCTAATGCCAATGCTGTGGTGGGAGTTTAAGCCAAAGACTTTGTTCTAGCACCTGTAGAAATACTCTTTGGCCACAGCATTTCACAGGGTCCAGTTTAGTTTTCCCAGGAAGGCTCAGCCACCCACAGAGAAGGACAAGAGATTAGCAGGATGCTCTGTTGCCACTGGCATTTCAGGTCTTTGCATCTGGCTGGGGACATTTCCCAGAGTGGTGGCACATTGTAAAATAGCCCAGACCATGGAGACAGAGACTTTTCTTAATGGGTGCTTTGCTGATGTCCTTCCATCCCTCACTGTCACTCTCTAAGAAGGAAACTCCTGTGCAAGTTTATCCTGAGCATGGAAATCAGCTGTGCTCCCGTGGGTGTGAAAACATGGACTAGGAACTAAAGCAGGAATCATGATCTGCAGTGTAAACCTCTCCTAGAGCTGCTTCCTGCCTTGTTACTGGGACTAGCTGATGGTCCTTCTGGCCCTAGTCTCAGACCCCAACCGTAGAGGGTGAGTAGCAGCCACTCGTGGTTGGGAGGGACAAGAAGCAAAAAGCCTGTACTGCAATCTGCACTGCATCAGCTCCAAGAGCAGGAGCTCTGGCGTGACTCAGCAGTGGAAGCAGCAGGTTTTTGATGAAGCTGTCTCCTGCAAAGTGAGCTAAAGGTGTGGTTATTATCACCCACGAGTGTCAGCTGATAGCATACTATCATCTGCTGGGCACTGCACCACCACAAATCCATCACAGTCTGAATTTCCTTCGCAGAAGCATCCTGGGCAAAGGTATGTTTTCTGTCTAGGTCATCCCAAGTTCATTTGGTGCACTCTGCCAGCATCCTTGCTGGGAAATGAAATGTCAACAAGAGCAGCTTAATGGCCCTGACTGTCAAACAAAGCAGAAATATTCTAATTTTTAATCAGGGAGGACTTTGACACCTCTTATTGCTGAACAAAATGTACTGGTGCCTTTATGAACAGGAGGCAGATTGGCTTGGGGTGCTGCTGTGGGTTCAGGGGTGCAGTGGTCACCTCTTCCCCCTTGTAGAGGACCCAGAGCCTGCAAATAGGGCAAGAAGCATGGAATGGAGCAGAGAGCTGGTTTATTTTCTGTGTTTGTTCAGTACCACCAATGAAACCTGGGATGAATTTCTGTTGTTGAACGAGTTCAAGGATCCTCTGGCCACATGTGAGTTAATCTGTCGCATCCCAGGCAGTGCCTGGGGCTCAGGAGGGAGGCCAACAGCCACCACCCTCAAGCCTTCCTGCATCATGTGTGGTGAAATGAAGAGGAAGATCTTAATAGCACTTACTGGAAGAGTTTACTGGCATGTCAGTGAGCTGGCTCTCATGGGGCAGAGTCTGTCTCAGACCAGCCCAACCTGCAAACTTCCTGCCTCTCCTGGGATCTCGTTGCCTGATTTTGTGCAGAATGCTGATCACTGATCACTGCAGCTGCATTTTGCTCAGGCAAGTTGGTGTTCCTGCTGTGTCCTGGCCACCATGTCTCAAGTCATACTCCGTGCTGCCATGAAGGGACTGAGGTGGAGATGGCAGTGGAGGGAAGAAGCCTTGCTTAGCAAAAACCTGTATTAAGTGGTGTGCTAATCAAAACCCTTTGGCTTCGGTGGGACTTAAACATGTGCTTGTATTTAATCAGGTATTTAAGTGGTTTTCTGACTTGGCAAGCATGAGATGAGGTATCCCAAAGGAGAAGGAGGAGAGCAGAACTGTGGCCTCCCAGCTGTAGGTGTTTGCAAATGTGGATGTTCAAGGCAGAAGGCAGCAGTGTGAGGCTGAGGATGTGGGTATCACTTGCTCTGTCTCAGTTTCTCCTGTTGTTTCAGGGGAAGATTCTGTGGAGACCACACAGGGGCTTTGAGGCATCAAAGATAACAAGAAGGACAGTGGTTAAGTGACAAAGGGGGTGGGAGCTGGGACCTGTGTGGATCAGTAAATGCATCTGAACCTGCAGTGGAGGGCAGAGGAAAGGTTCTGCCAGCAGCTGGTGAGCTCCAGGGACAGGCACCTCCTGGGGAAACGGGTTCTTCCCGTGCGTAGGGTGAGACCAGAGGAGCTTGAGGAGGAATTTTAACAGAAATCATCTTGCCTTGCACTTTGAAAAGCTGCTGAGCATGAGGCGCTCAGTGGCTGCACAGGGGAGGCTAATGCTGTTCCTTGCTTGTGGCTACTTGGAGGTGTAAGAAATACTTCCCCTTTCCTCCCTGATTTCACCCTGGAGGGACTCAGCAGTGGTTATCAGGATTAATTCAGTAATCTCACACCTGGCTGGGCACCAGGCTTTTCAAAATATGGAGGGAGCTGTTCCTCCTCTTGGGGCACACATACTGCAAAAAAGGCAGTTCACAAGCTTGATAAGGAGCTAATCAAAGAAGTGGGTGACATCCCTACTTTTCCCTAGGCTGGAGCTGCTTGGATGTGTCTGGTTTCAGACTGTGTTTCTTACCATTCTGTGATTAGGGGGATGGCTTGCTGGCTCAGCATGATGGGGAACATTGTGCAAAAGCACATGCAGTGGGTGTTTAATGAAGCTGCTTCAGAACTGTCAGTGTCTGGAGAGAAATGAGCCACAAGCTCCAAGCCTAATTCACGAAATGGGATTGCTGAGGAGTTTGTCCCTGCCCTACTCAGACAGTCCCTGCCCCTTGCATGGCTTTTGGGAACACACTGGATGGTAAACATGGGTGTGCACCTCACAGAAGCCTTTTTTTGTCATAATTACAGGGACAGGATGGCAGGGACTTTTCCCATTTTCCAGGTGAGGATAGGAGTGCCAACACGCTGTGTTAAGTAGCATCATCCCTGTTTTCTTCTTCCTGCTGGAAGTGCTTCATGCACACTTTTACCATGTTTTCTTGCTAGTTAGTTCTTCAGCAGCCAGAGAACATTCCTGATGCATCCCACAGACCCTGCCAAGCTCATTAGGTGGCCTGGGCTGGTCTTGAATATGTCTACATATAAATACAGAGCATTAGAGTTCCCGTGATTATTATGCAAAGCACAGATTATTCTAGCATACCAGTGTGTTATGTATTGATTTGCCATTACTTGGAATCCCATTACATGAATCTGCTTTATTAATAGACTTTGTCCATGCTTGAGATTAACTGTGATGCTGGATTTGCAAATGAAAGAATTGAAATTCATGTTGTCCATGTTAATTACTTGTGTGGTGCACAAGGTTAGAAGCAATGGAAACCTTTTATTTTTATTCCCTTTCTGTTGCTCTGTCTTAAGTAAGAAAATTAGTTTGGTGCTGTGGGATTTCTTTGTTTTCCTTTGATTTCCTTTGTCTTTCCTTCCTTTGCTGGAAACCTCTTTTTAATTGTTAAGAAGACACTAGGTGTAGAAAAAGGCTTTACTCTTGGTGTGGAATAGGTTGTTATTAACTCAGGGTCTTAATGCAGAAGAGGGGTAGAGAGGTTTTATTTCAATGTTGAGTTTTCTCATGTCTTGCTTTGAGTTAAAATCTCTGTACCTTGTTTCCTGTAAGGTTTCACTGTGCAAAGTCTCTAATACGTCTTCTTGCAGTGACAATGGAGCCAAATTAATTTGTTGAAGGTGACAAGGGACGTGTAAAGAGTGACTCGACTCTGCCTGGTAGAGAGCCAATGTACACCTGGAGAGGACTCGTGGATCGGGAAATCAGAGTTGCTCCTTCAGCTGCTTTGCGGTGGTTGACACTTAGATCTGGCCAACGTGGAGACATCTGTGCAGTTCATGTGGTGCATGTTTGGGTGGGAGGAAAAGAAGATGACAGAACTCTGGTTTTGGGAAGTATGAGGTAGGGTGCAAAGCCTTGGGGCAGCAGCAGGACCAGCATGGGGTGCTTGGGGACGGGCTGCAGCGCTGTGCATGTTGGAGGACATGCACGTGCTCCTGTTTCTTCTCCTGTGGAATGCACCCAGGAGTCTTCATGTACAGGACAGGGTGCTCAGGCTAAGGCGGGAGAGTGTACCAGTTGCCTGCTGAGGTGTGGGTTTGGATATGGCAAAACATGGCACCTTCTGACTCAGCCACGTGTTTGCTTTCTGGAGGTACCGATGGCAGCCAAAGAATGTGGCAAGGTGCTGGAGATGTGCTTGGTTAGTGCCAGGCTGCATGCTGCTGTGTCTGGCTCTCCCCTTGCACAATCTTTCCGAGCCCATTTCTGTCTCCTCCCACCCAGGCTCCTGCAGTGGTGTATAAATGGTACAAAATAAGGCTTGAAGTGTTTTTGTTGGAGTCAGATGCTATTTGTTCGTTTAAATGATCTCTTTGTAACCTTCACATTATTCCTCAGCAGCCAGTTTAAAGAGTTAATTGAATATTTCTCTCTCTCAAAGATGTCTTAAATTACTTCTTGTGAATAACCTGCCCTGGAAAAGAGCTGTGTTGAGCAATCACTGACACTTATTTTCACCAACGCCTGTATCAATATGATCTTGGGTTTTAATCTCTAGCACCCTTCTGCTTTGAAAGGTCCCAAAGCAACTGTCAAAGCACTTGTATAGTCCTACACCACTGAAATTTGGTGGCTTTGAAGCAGAGCTTAGCATTCATTGAGCAGTAACAATACATCCCTCCATAGCTAATGCAATAATAATCAACCCAGGGCTTGGAAGTGAAACCAGGTTTTAGATAGCAGTTATTGGATTGCAAGCTCTTATTGTATGTACAGTAAAGGATTAATTTCTTTTGGGTGCTGGGGGGGGTTGGTCCAGGAGTCTTCCTGTTGGTATAGTTACATGGTGCAGGTTCAGCATGATGTGCCTGGAAATTCTATTGGTTGGGGATGGTGTGGAAGCCTTTTTGGGTGGCTCGTGTCTGGCTGCTTGGTTGCTGCTTGGCAGAGGTGTATGTCAAAGCAAAAACCCCATGTCAGATGGTTGTGGGTAATCCCCATCTCAGCATTTTTGGCAGCACTGCAAACACAGACCTGCTCAATCACCTGAAATTATCAAGTTTCTTTTTCCATCATTAGATTGCAGCAGCTCTCCTGCCTGAGGAGAGTAGCTCTTCAAAAAGCAGCATTTTGAATGGGTGGAAAAACATATGTGACTTTTCAGCTGTGATTTGCAGTACTGGGATCTCCTTCTCCTGGGAGCAGCTGATCAGAGTGTGCTTTTCACTCAGCAGGCAGGGTTGCACCCTTGTACATCAGAAGGAGACCTGTACTGACCTTCTCTTGAAATATCTCATGGTAGCAGCTGCTGGGAAGAGGAGATGGGGCTCGACTGGGCCAAGGCAGTAAGTCCTGCTTTCCTGTTAGCTGGAGGCTGGTTCCACAGAATTAATGCCAGAGCCAGGCAGCTCATGCTGTGTTGTGTTAATGTGTGAAGTGGGGGCAACTGGATTAGAGCAGGGAAGAGTGAGAGATGAGGACTCCCATTCTCTCATCTTTTCTGTTTAGGAAAGAGGGTCATCCCCAGTGCAGGGCCAGGTGAGGCTGACTTCCCTGCAAGCTCATCTTGGTTGTCCATCACAGCAACCAAACCTCAGCTCTGGGAAAACCTTGAGGTCCCAGCTGGGCAATCCTGATGACAGCTGTGGACCAGCTGGCTCAGCTGTAGACCATCTGTCCATCTGTCTGCTTGGGTGTACCACAGCCAAGAGCTGGTCCTTCCCTTACTGGGGTCTTTTCATTCCCTTGACACCGATTCTCCAAAACTTACACTATCTTAAGATCTTGGAGACTTTTGCCCCTTTTCCTCTATTTTAATGAGACTGGCTGACAGTCTGGCTGACTGGCTGACTGGCAGAGAGATGGGCAGCACAGCCTTGCTGCCTGTTTGATTCATCATTAAAGCTGGGCTGGCTGAATCATGATTTTTGGGCTCTTCAGTGTATCCCCTAGCTGAGACACTTGCAGGGATGTGTAAAACAAGGGTGTTTGGCTCAGCACTGTCAGTGAAACGCTGTGGGGTGGGGGAGGGTGTGGAACAGGCTGCACAAACTCCTTGCAGACTTAATGTTGCTGCAAAAACTGTCATGAGTTGTAGTTCATGCAGGGAGAGCTGTCTGTAATTCCAAGCAGGGACAGGTGTGTGACTGTGGATGCTGCTCTTATAGCAGGAAGCATTTGCTTATTGTAAGCCCAGACACCAGCACCGTCTTCATGGAAATTAGGAAGATAAGTGATTCCTCCCCATCTGAAAGTGTCATCTTCTATTTGGAAACCTCTTCCCCTTTCCTGCAAGGATCTCAGTTCTGCCTTTTTTTTGTTGTTTTGTTCCCATAAATACTTACACTAAATACACACACATCTTTATAGTATGTCAGCACAGTGTGGCATGATATCTGAATGCACAAATAAAAGTCTTCCATGCCAGTAGGACATTTACTGTCACCTCCCAAGGACAAAGCTGTTTGAGCTCCTCGTTACTTCCAACACAGCAGTGCAGGCCTAAAGCAAAACTTAAAAATGTGACTAGTATTGATGGACATTCAGCTGCCAAACAGATGGGGCTGCTCTTTGGCTGGAAGAGTGGGTACGAAAGTCATGCAGAGCTCTGTGCTTGCTGTGCTGGGAAACAAAGGTGTGAACAGTATGAGTGGGATTTTCCTGCTCCAGTTGCCTAAACATTGAATGTCTAGGATAAGCTAATTAGAGGGGCTTTTCTTGGCTGGTAACTCTTGGTGACAGCCACATCCAGAGAGAGACTGACTCAGCCCAGCTGCCTCAGAATAGGATGAATCACCATCTTCATATGAATTGACAGTAAACTGAGCTTAGGTGACAAGTCTGGATCCTTATCTGACAGGAGATGAGATGCACCCTTGCCCTGTCTGTTTTCTGACAAAGACTTTTGCAGGGCAAAATCAGTATTTTTCTGCATGTGGGTTGGCAGGGAGGAGAGGTGCAGTCAGGAGCCAGCCACACAGTGTGGTCGAGGCAGGTGCTGGTGTGTAGGCTTCATTCTGGGTATCATCCACTTCTCCATGCTGGGGCAGGAGTCCATGTGCAGCCCCTGCTGCCTTTAGTAGCAAAATAGTCATAGAGGAAAAGGAATGGTAAACTGAAGTTCTGCTTCTGACCTCTAGTTTAAAGTGCTCCAGTCAGCACCAGGATTGCTCCATAAGCTCTTTTAGCAGACACTTGAGGATGGAAATGGCAGATGCTTGATTAAATTTGTCATATTTCCTTTTAATGCTTCACTGCAGAGTTGTTAATGAGAGTTCCAGCTGCAAGAGCAGAGTTAATAGGGTGGGTGTCTTGCAGGGTTGATGCATTAACCTTTTTCTTTGGATTTTAGCCATGCAACACGGTGGGCTTCAGGGTGGAGTTGACTAACAAGAGGCAAGGAGGCCGTGAGAGTGGCCCTTTGGTGTTTGGACTCAGCTGTCGGTGAACTGCAGAGACCAGAGTGTTTGTTCACAGCCTCCTCCACATCTTATCCTTAGACCTGCAGCTTTTTCAGTCCCAGTCTTTCCTTTGCCCTTGGGGAATTGCTCTCCTTAGAGTGTTTTGGTGCAGAGCAGAAGAGGCTCTTGTCCATTAGGGCTGAGACAGGCTGAGGTGCATTGCTGGGAGGTTGCTGCTGTCACCCATCCATCTGGGGAACCAGAGGAAGAAGTGACAAGTCCCATCAGAAGTCATCTGGTGCAGTTTCTGCATGGCTACAGGATCTTGGCTGGGGGCTAGAGCCCTAGATTGTTGCAGCAGGTTGGATGGGATGTGGGCAGCTCCTGCTTCTTTAGAAGGGATGGGTGAATAATATGTTATGAGCTTAAGAGAAATACTTGTGTTAAAGGCAGTGGTGGATCTGAATTATTTGGATTCATCAAAGTAAATCTCAGACTCACCTTCCCCAGATAGTGTTTCCAAGCTTTTTCTATACTGGGATCCCCCTGGCTTTGTACATGAAGATGGGATGAGTAGCTGAGGCTATCCATTCTCATTAAACATCCACAGGTGCTTTCCTGAAGCAGTCTGTTAGCTGTGGTCTGGCTCTGCTCCAGTTGGGGTAATTGTGTTTGCCTCGCAGTTTAAAATAAAGGCAGTGCATTCTTCTGCAAAGCTCTTGCTCTCCCTTGTTTATTATCTGGATGGCAGCATCCTATCTGTCCATTAATCTGTCTCTCCAAGTTTCTCTTATTCCACCTTCCTGGAGGGGGTTCAAGCTGCCACCATTTATTATTTGAGTCAGTCTGCCAGGGAAATGTTTACTTCATTTCTGTAACAGTGACTTTCTAACTGTGCCTCACTTGAGGCTCGAATGAGGAATTGTTGGTTCCAAACCAATATTTACTCTTTTAAAACAGAAATTAGCCTACATATTTAAAATTTGGGTTTGCATCATTTGGTGTAATAGACATAGTAATTTACAGTACCAATTGCTAGTTTGGAGGCTTCCAGGGTGCCTTCAGTGATGCCTCATCCAGACGTACTGGTCCCACCACTGGCTGCGGGGTCACAGCTAAACCACATGTGGCTGCTAACTCCTCCTGGCCTCTTCAAAGCTACAAACTTGGGCATCTTTGCATTGCTGAGGTCTGTTTTTTTCCCTAAACCTGCTGGAACATCATTGCCTTTCAGATGCTTTACTTCTCTTTCAACCTGTGGAATTGGTTGCTGTATAATAGGCTCCGTGAGAAGAGA
Source organism: Florisuga fusca (assembly GCA_038090715.1). NCBI lineage: Eukaryota > Metazoa > Chordata > Aves > Apodiformes > Trochilidae > Florisuga > Florisuga fusca. The sequence goes on from JAAWXA010000036.1 coordinate 1,952,208, forward strand.
AGAGGTGGATGGACAACCTGAATATTTCAGCCTTGTTTCCTTAGGATACCCAGTTAAGAATTAAGCTGTTTCTAGCTTATTGCAGTGTATAAATGAGTGATTTATAGGGAGTGCATATGGATGACTGGGGCTGTTAGGCTGCAATAAATGCACTGGGCAGATAATCTTCCCAGCAAGGCACTTCTACATTGCGTGGCCTTACCCCATAGGAAAGTAAAGTGGCAGCAAATTTATAAGTGGTGAAGCAAATGCCAGAGGGTTCATCACATGAAAAACAGGTGGAGGCAGATTCTAAATGCTGTGGGCAGCCATGGCTAATTGCAGCTGGCAACTCCACAAATACCAAGGTTCACTGTGGCTTACTAGCCTCGGAAGTCAAGAAAACACTGGAGTATTTGTGATGGAGTCAACCATCTTAAAGATCAAAGGCAAGGAATATTTTGTTTGCTTGTTTTCAAGGGGCTGCTTCACAAGGCAGGAGGGTTGAGCAGCTAAATATGTCCTCCATCAAGAAAACCAACCCCATTGCTGCTGAGCAACCCACAGTGTTCTCGTGCTTGAGTCACATCTCACATGCCTGTCTCTTGGAGCTGACCTTACTCACCACGCTGCTAATGCTCACCTCATGAAATCATTTTTCCCAGATAAGTTGCTGCGGATGATTTATTGCCCACAATATTAATCCTTCTCTTCCTTCATGCCTGACCCTTGTTTATGATACCAACCTCTCTGTTTGGAAATTCATTATACTGCCTTGGCTATTAGTGGTGATAAGAAGCAGTTTTGGAGGAGATACTGGCCAAAGTAGCAGCTATCAGGATATTTATGAGCAGCTGTGATTGCCAGAGCTCAGGGTGATATTTTACACAGTAGTAACCTCATTTGGGCAGCTGGTAGCTGCATCTGCTCTGTGTTAATGAAAGCAGCAACACCATAACCTGCATTATTGTATGATTTCTCACATGGACTTGCTGAATTTTCCTCTAATTGCAAGTCAATTTGCAGTGATAAATACAAGTGAAAATGGGCCTGATTTCTGTTGTTGATGGCTCCTTGTGGCTTAGGGGAGTATTGTGTGGTGCTGCATCTTGTGGAAACAACTTGGAGCTTCAAAAGCTGGCTGCTCAACTATCAGCTGCTGTCCTGCTGCACTTTTTGACTGGCAGCAGAAGGGGAATAACAAGTTGTTTTACCCAGAACTAGCGAAAGATAAATTGGGAGTAGAGCTCCCAAATGCATTGAGTTTATTTTCCCTTATTTACTGGGATTCACAGTATTGCTTGCTTAGTGTTGGCCTGGAGAAGCCAATGGTGAGATGTTAGTTTAGCCTGGTTTTTGGGTGGAAGGGCTGGGGCTGTTTCTGTGGTTATTGCTTTCAAAAGAGACCCAGGTTGATGAGAAGATGTAGCACAGCATCAGCTCTTTTGGGCAGCAGGGCTGACCATGCTTGAGCTCTCACCTGGGTGTTTTTTCCAAAATAATTGGGATCTCTCATGCCTTTCATGGCTGTAGCTAGAAAGTTCCTGTTGCTGGCTGCCATGGAGGGAGGCATTACTTTTTTCTGCTGGACCTCTTTGATTTATATTTATAATCCCTTTGCAGGTTGTTGATGTTGTTGGGTTGGTTTGTTTATTTTTAGTTGTTTGGGGTTTTTAAGTCTAAAAGCTTTGAATTGCCACATTTGCAGAAAACTCTTCCTGTTGTGGCTGAATATGACTGGTTGGTTGCAGGAAGCTTTCCTTGTGATGAGTAAGCCATCCCCAAGGACTGATGAGTGGTTTGACTCTCTCTTGGCCTCCTAAAGCTGGAAAGAAATCAGATAAATTGTAGGAGGGGCATGGGTGATGGCTGGAAGGATGCACAGCAAAATGAATTGAGCAAGACTTTTGCTTTCCTTCTTAATCCCAAAGTGAGCTCCTTTCCCTCCTCTTTAGGGTTTCATGGCAAAGCAAGACTTGAGCTGACGTGTTCAGTGAGGGGTTGGATTTGCAAAGACAGACTCGGGGGGCAGGAGTCCAGGTTGCAGGGAGCAGCCTGACATCAGGGGCAGCAGCTCCTTCCCTGGTGCCTTTTGCATTGCTTTCATTCACTTCAGTGCTTGAGTCACCATCCCCAGAGGAATTTAAAAGCCATGTAGATGTGGTGCTCAGGGACATGGTTTAGTGGTGGACTTGGCACTGCTGAGTTAATGGTTGGACTCAGTGATCATAAAGGTCTTTTCCAACCAAAATGATTCAGTGGTTCTATGACTTCTGCATGACTGACTTTCTCTTCTTGTTTTGTGTCATTAATCCCAAATCCTGCTTGAGTTGGGCATCAAGAACCAGCTGCCTCGTGTTCTATTGAATGTGCTGCTCTAAAATGTCCTCTCAGCCTCATCCTTCCAGCGCCCCTGGGGATGTCAGGACCTGAGGGGGCTCAGGGATGGGGAGATACTCCCCTTCTTTTCCCTCACGCGTACAAATCTTCCCAAACCATCTCAGCACGTTGCAGGGGTTTGAGTGCCCACCAGAGAAACACCCCACCAGCCTACATCAAGAAAGCCATGACCTGCCCTGGTTCATAAATACCACCCTGCTAAACCTTTCTACCCTTCCTATTTAAAAGTTACACTTGCTATCCAGGTGAAGAGATCCCTTAGGAAAAGAAAATGTGCTGAAAAACACCCAAGTGACTGGAGCCAGATGTTGGGCGTTTTCCCCAAAGCCAGTGATTGGTGATTTGCTGCTGACAGCATGAACTGGTGTTAAGATATTAAATTGCAGATGAGCTCATCACTTGGCCTCAAACAAGTTTCAGCCTTGAGTGGCTTGAAAATATTACGTGTGGTGGAAAAAAGACAATGCTGGTGTGGCAGAGAGATCTAGGGAGCAGCTGAGAAAGACATCTGTGCATAAAAATGTGTACCAGGAGGGGGGGAAGGGAACACTTCATGTGAAAAATGTAAGCTCTCCCAGGGGAGAGGAGGAGAAATGCTTAGATTTATTGCTTCTATGTTTTTATTTTAGCTTAAGAGAAATCTGTCTGAGTTTTGAGATGCTTAAAGGGAAGCAGAAAGAGATGCTTAAAAGCTAAGCCTGGGTTGAGCCTCAAAGATCCCAGCATGTCAAGATCTCTGTGTGTGGGATTACTTCTACCAAGCCCCAAAACTGGCTCCTTGGACAGTGTGTGGTGCTTGCCAGTGATGCCCTTTGATTGTAGGCTAAATCCATCTCTTAGTTAGTGTTTGCTTAATGCTAATGTTGAGCTCTATTAGACTGGGACTTTCCCAGGCCCACACTACTGTGAGCAGAGGTGTTTCTCACCCTGAACAAATGGGAGTTTTCTTTGGGGATCTCCCTGCTCTACGTGTCTCTAGTTCTTCCTTTTTTTCCTCTTGCAAGGGATCCTGAGTTCCTCAACCCACCCGGTTCTCCTCAGTCACCTGCAGATCTACACAGTACCAAAACACATGAGGATGAAAATGGTCTTGAATGAAGGAGTCAGTTTTTCCAGCCTAATCAAACCCAAACATGTTGGAGCAGCCTTGGTGGGCTGCTCTTACCCTCCCCAGCTCTGCTTCTGGGGAGCCCAGTGCACACCCTTGTCTCAGCTCTAGATCTTGATGCTGAGATTAATTAATTTTCTTTAAGTGCCAACTTGGCAGCAGCCAGGAGATAGGTCATAAATCACTTTGCTTTATTTTTCAAACTAGACATGTTTGCAATCAGTGGGTGTGTTGGCCAGTTGGGTTTTGGGGCTGGTTGGATTTGTTGGTTTTGAGTTGTTTGTGTTTTGTTTGTTGGTTTTTTCTTTTTAATGCTCCTAGCAAGAGAGAACAACCCCGCATGTGTGGGTTTTTAACTGCCTCAGCTCTTTACCAAATGATGTATTTGCAGTCAAAGCAGCAAAGCTGACATTAACTCATTCGGTGCTGCAGTGGTGCCCCTACAAATAACAAAGTAAGCAACATGATAAAGACTTGCCACCCTCTGACTGCTGGAGCCAGTATCTTCAGGTGTAATAAATTAATTTTTTTTAAATGAAGATGATCATTTTCAGCCTGATTGAAGTCACAGAGCATCAGCACACACAGCCACATGGTTCCATTCCCACGTGGTTTGTTGGGGCCAGAGCATCTCTGAGCTCAGGACAGGCTCCAATTTATTTCAGGACACTGAGGTTTTACTGGTATGGATTTGTTGTATTACAACACAGGAGGCAGGAGAAAGGGAACTCTTTCATGTAAATTAGTTAAAAATTGCATATATGTCTGTCAGCAGTGAGCTCCAAACTGTGACCCTGGAGCGGATGAGCTGGGGGGCATCAGCCAGCAGAAGGTTGTCCTGGGTTGTGTTTAACACACACCTTGGCTGGTGGAGTTTCAGAGTGTTGCCAGGACCTGGAGGACAGTCCCCACCCTCACAGTACTTTCTTACTGCTGTGTTGATTTTTTTTTGTTTTGTTTTTTTGTTTTTTTGTTTTTTTGTTTTTTGTTTTAATTTTCTTCAACAGCAGCTAGACCCAGCCCTACTGCACTTCCACTTGTTTGGGCAAAATCTGCATTCCCACTGGGAGGGCTGGGAGCTGAAGTGCTTTGGCTTTGGCACAGGTTTGAGATGGATAGACTCCATTCCCTCATCCTGTGGGATGACTGGTGGACCTTGCTGTAATGTGTGTGCATCTGTGAGGAGTGCTGTCCTGTCTTCGGATTGGCTACTCCTGGGGAACAAAACATAGTGGAGTTAAAATATTTGAAGCTAAAGGAGTACACTATATATAACCCTTCCCCTTCTTGTCCCCATGCACTAACATATTTCACATAATGATTACTTCTCTGCCAAAATTCCTCGAATTATTATGTCTAAGGATTGAAAATCAGAGAAAATACTCTTGGAAGGGACCTCAGGAGGTCTGATCTGTCCCCAGGGCACAATCTTTTCCATCTGAACTATTTCTGACACATCCTTGTCCAGTCTCCAATGGCAGAACCTCCACCCCTTCCCCAGACAATCTATTCCAGCACTTTGCTCTTCCCCAAACCCCTCAGTTTATCCTCTTGCTTCCCTTGCTGCAATTTTAGGCTCATTCCCTTCTCCCCATGCACAGCAGACACATCTTTACTGTATTTATTCTCCCATCCCAGTTTCATGCTGATCAAGCTGTCATGTTTTTTGGAGTCATCTTTGATTGTACCTTGCTGCAAGCATACTGTTCACTCGGTGGAATTATGGCTTGTGAGTGGCATGAGGGTGTTCATCCTGGAGCATCTTTGCAGTGCAGAGAAAGCACAGGAGTGTGGCTTTCCCCAGGGTGATGTTCTCATCTGTCCCTTTCTTGTGTTGGGTGGTGGGGATCACTTTCTTCTTGACTTCTTCATGGGCACCACCAATGCTGGCTGCCTAAGAACCAGCCTGAGCAATGCTGGCTGACTAAGAACCTGACAAAGAACCATCTAACATTGCTGCTCTACCCTGTTTTCTACAGGATTTAGGAATGGAGTCAACCTCTCTGGATGATGTCCTCTATCGATATGCCAGCTTTAGAAACCTGGTGGATCCAATCACTCATGACTTGATCATCAGCCTTGCAAGATACATCCACTGCCCCAAACCGGTAGGTACCATGGTCTCATCACACCTTCATAACTGTGCCACTCTCCTGGGAGCATGGAGCTTCCCTCTGAGTTCAAGAGGAAAAGTCTCCTAGTTTCTGCTGTGCTTGTGTGTCTTTGGATAGAGAGGACCTGCTCAGAGGTCATGGTTTGCTTGCACAGTATTGGGCTTTCCAGCAGTCCAAGTGGTGTTAGCTGGAACCTGGAGGCATCAATCTCCTGAGCTTTCTGCTCATAATGGGGTTTTAATTTGCTGTGAGAGTGTACAAAGTATAGAGTCATTCACTTCTGTTTCTTGTGGATGTTTTACTTGATAGTAGCCCCCACCACTATTTAAAAATGAGGGGAAGTTGCTCCTTGAACTATTTAAAGATTTCTTTAGATTTGTTGAGGAAAAACTTTGCTGAGGAGTGGGTGCAGCAGAGTGCAAACACGGCCTGGGGATATCAGGGGTTCAGATCTCCATCCCTAAACCAAGGTCAGATGTCCCATGTCCTACAGCTTGAGCTCAAGCTATAAGCACAGCTAAACCTGTTCAAGGATATAATTATATCCCTTTTCTTATGAAGAATAAGACCCTTTCCTCTCTTCTCCCCCACGAGGCAATGAGATGGGAAACTGGAGAAACCTATTTTGGCAGGCGTGTTTCCAGGCAGAGAGGCCCCATTCCCCCACTGAGGTTGCCCTTTTTCAGAGTGTCGTGACTAAGCTGCTTTCTTCTCCACGTTTACCCTGGGAGACCAGCGGTGAGTCCTGGCCAAGTGTGCACTCTGTGCTCCTCATAAAAATAACCCAAGGCTGCTGATGCAATGGTGAACTGCTCCACTGCTGAGTATCTGCTTTCCCTTGTCTCCCTGCCTGTTTCTTTTGGCACTAAACCCTGTGAAGAAGTTAGTGCCAGGGTAAGCACAGAGGTGCAAACCCCCAGTACTGAATCGTGGGCTTCTAGCAAACTGTGGTGGCAAACCATGCAATAGCAAACCCAAATGACACCAGCCCGTGCAGCACTGGTGTTCCTCTTCTGCATGAGGTGCTGCTCCTTGGATGTGTTTGGTCCTCCCCCCCCTCCTTTGCACAGCTTGGGCCTCACAGTTGTTTTGCTGCCAGAGATCCCTTATGAGACTGCTACTGGCAGGTGGCAAGTGCTGGCACCAGAGCAGGGACAGCTGTGTTAATATAGCAAAGAAAATATCAGCGAGGTGCTGTGGCAGGGATCCTCAGGGCCTTGCAGGCAGTCACCAAACCCTGGAGCATCCCTGGGAGATTGGTGGGAGAGGAAAGCAGGAGTTTGCAAAGGTGAGAGGCAGCAAGAGCCACCGCTCAGCTCTGGCTGGGGCTTGCTGGATTGCTGTCTGGGTAGGAAGCTTTCAGGTGGGATGAAAGCTGCTGTTGCACATGAACGTTGTGGTGAGTGGTGGCTGTTAGTGTTTCACGTGGTATTTACCACCTTGTGCAGCTCTTGTAGAAGTCTGAGGTTTCTTGTGCTATAGATGAGGCAGTTTTGCTTTCCAGGAATCTCAGATTGTGCAGCAAGTTTTTGAGCATCAGTTCAAGGGGGTGTTTGCATAGGATCAAACACATTTGAACAAGTGTTTGCTTCCCCATGGCCATGACCTTGGGCCAGTGCTTTTATCTTCCTGCCTCTTTCCACCCCCCAGCCCCATAGAGAGTTTCCAGGCAGGTACCTTGGGAAGTGGCTCAGTTCCAGGCACAAACTGTGGCTGCCCCTTTCCAAAACATGGTGCCAGGGTGAGGAGGCAGCTGATGCTGTCAGCCCTTAGGGTGAGGTCTGTCTGTCTGTCTGTCCCCATGAGTGGGGAAACAGGTCAAAACGCTTTGGCAAAGCCACTTGGTGTGGGATGGAGCTGCTCTGATGCCCTTTGTCTCTCCTGCAGCCTCTCAGGTTTCCAGTGGAGGTTGTTCCAGGCAAAAAACTGCAAACACAAACGTGTAAGGAGCAAAGGGCCCCCACAAAAAATTCACAGCTCTGTTTGCCAGCAGGAATATCTGGCCATAAACTACTGGAAAATTAAATCAGTTTCTTTTTCCACAGACCAGAGCCACATGTATGGATGACTGATGACTGTGATAGGGAGTGAGTCAGGCTTTCCTCTGGTTTGAGGACTTGGTGAATATGGGATTAGCACTGAGCAGAGCTGGGGGAGAGAGGAAAGTGAAGTCTTATGCAAAGGCTGTGTCTTTCCCTTGGGACCTTGTGAGCACCACCTCTTACCATCCTGGGGTTGTGCTGTGGATGCTCCACCAGCACCTAAAGGCTGCCCAGAGTAAATCCAAAGGGAGATTTTGGCTTTGCAGATCCCCATCCTGCTCTTTTCTTGGGAGAAAAGCTTTTCTTCTGGTCAGTGGCCAGGGAAGGGCTGACAAAACCTTATCCCAGAGTTCAACTTTGCCTGTCCCTTCTTCCATCAGTGTCTGCACCTCTTAGGCTGCAGCTCCACTAAGAAGACAGGTGAAAGGTGCAATCTTGTCTACACGGTGGGGCTAGAAATGGGCAACTATCTCTGTGTGGAAGCTGTATATAATGGATAATGTGCTCCTCAGCCTCCTCAGTGAAATACATAATGTTTCAAGATATATGGTGACAACAGTGTGTTAGGAAGGACATTTAAAAACTCTTCTAGGCAATTGATGTAGCTGGAGAGGCAACATGCTGGGACTGGAAGCAAAATGGATTTTGCCCCTTAGCTCTGGGCAGAGTAAAGGTCTATTTTCTTGCTTCCTTCTGTTTCATTTGAGAAATACATGCTCAGCCATTTCCCTGGCTCAGATGTCTTTTCCTACGTTAGCTCTAAATTGATCAGGTTTGTAGTATGGGTTTGATTACATGAATTGTCACCCATGAAAATAAGAAATCATAGAAAGCAAAAATGGGTATTGTGACCTAGATGAAGTAATCTATTTCAAACCCTTCCTCAGTCTCTTGATTTAAGGATTTAACTTGCAGATGGTGTTGTTTGTATGCCTCCCATTTAAAAAATGTATTATTTTTGATGGAGCTACATTGAAGTTAAAATGAGAATTTTTGCTTTTACCTACTATCCTGACATGTAGCTAGAACTGTATTAATAAACTCAGTTTATACAGGATGAATATAATCAGGATACCATGACCACCAGCTCAGTGCCTGTATTCCCAAACCAAGCACATAAACCATCTCCTCCCCCGCCTCGTGTTATTATTTGATCTTGAATTCAAATTATCATTCCAAGTTTTTGCCATCACGCTCATTTTTATAGCAGTAAGAGCTGAAATGACAGGTAAGAAGTGATGACACATTGAGGGACATTCAGGCACAGTCTGTCAGGTGAGTGTCAACCTCAACAAGTTTCTTGCCTTTTCCTTTTGCTATTAGATGTGTAAGGAAAATGCACCTCATTCATCTTGCAAAGCTCCTCAGATACAGATGCAAAGTGCTATGAGAGCACGAAGTATTATTTGTTCTTTGCTGTAAGGAACATCACAAAAGGAAGATGATTTATGAATAAAACCCCTTTAAACCCTGAAATACCTGATTAAAAAGCAAAAGGGATGGTTGGGATTCAACTAAGTTAATTATATTCTTTATTGTTTCTGTGTTAATAGCTCCTTTTGGGTTTTGGTTCCTTTTTTTATTGTTCTGCTCCAATTGTGAAGCTCACTCTTAGGTATTTAAGGCTTCTGAAATACTTTAAAATAACTGGCTGTGAATCTCAGAGCCAACAAGTGACAACTCTGGTTCTTTCCTAACTTAATGTGTCATGTCCTCTTCTCATCTTTTCTTTGCACAAATGTTCTCTAAAGCCACTGTGTGTGAGCTAAAGCTGAGCAGAGTGCCTTGGAAACAGGGGAAAATTGCACTTTTCAGGTTTTTATAAATATTAAGGCTAAAAGGGAATAACGGTGAGGTCTGGCTGGGCTGTGATGGAAGCATTCCTGCTAAATCATTGGTTTCCTGTGTGAAATGGGACTGCAGAAGGAGAGGAGATGAGCCTTGCCTTACCCTCCTTGTCCCAACCCAGTGTGATGTGAAGAAGCCTCTGCTGTCCCTATCCCTCCCTGCTTGATGAATTTGCTCCCTGGCACTCAGCCCCTTTGCACGTGGTGATACTGAGTAATTCATGACAGCCTGACCCATCACACTCTTCTGCTGGTGCCTCCTTTCTAAAAACATACATCAGCAGTGGCAGGATGCAACCCTTTATTTAAGCATGCTTCATAGTGTAGGAACCAGGGAGAGTGTTCCTGTTCTTTAAAATAAAATAAATCCATTGAAATGTCAGATAGATTAACTATATTTCAAGCAATAGCACTTTGTAAAAGATGCTGCATCTGTATTTCCTCCACAGCACCAGCATCATAGTTGTAGAATGGGATAACCCCCTTTCTGGCTATCCATCTCCCTTGGGTGCCTGGGCTAATTTATGGCAATTGTGGCCTATTTATGAGAATTAAGTATCTATTTCCAGACTTTTATACCAGTTATGTCTCTGAGAGAAGCTCAGCTTGTGGTGAGAGCTGTGCCTGTTTGTTGCAGAAGAGGCAGGCATGGGGGAGCAGCTTGGGGCACCCTCTTATCAGTGACATAAAAAAATCCCTTATATTAAAAAGTATTGAGTTTTTTCTGGTACTGGGCTAAAGCATGGCAGCATGTGCTACTCTTCCTGCTGTGCAGAGAGACAAAGAAGTCTTTCTCACATTCCCAGCTCCCCTAACTGATACCATGTGGGGGTCAATGAATAGAGAATCTGTGATTTGAGAGCTGAAATGCTGCAGTACTGTTTGGGATGAAAGAGGCTGCATAAACACAAATGGTTATTGGATGAGCTGACTGAGGGTTTTTTTTAAAGAGAAAAAAAAAAATCCAGTGTGACTTTGATCAAACTTTTCTCTCTTTTGGGATGCTTAAACCCAAAATCTCAATGCCATCTGGCAGAATTGCCAGGCCCCTCACTGAGTTCCCATAATAATAAAACGACCTTTCCTAACCACTGTGTTACCATCTGCAAATCCTCCTAAATGCCACAGGGTGGATTTTGTCAGATTGGAAGTGGATTTTGCAGTGTCTCCAAAATGTCAGGTGCCACACCAGCAATGTGGGAAGCACTGAGTGCACAGGGTCCCCTCTCCTGATGAGCAGTTGGGGGCATCTTGGGTGACACCAGTTGTCAGGGATGAGCATCATCATGCAGGTTGGAGAAGAAGGTTAAAGAAAAGAACCAGTAGCAGGAAAAGATCTTTCTCAAAAGGCAGCAGTTGCCCAAGCCCCCAAAGTAAACTTCAAAGCTGAATCCAAAGCAGAAGAGAAGGGCGCAGGTCAGCACAAGTATTTTAACGCCAAAAAATAGGCAGAAAAGGGCTACAGTTGTATTTTGGAAGGATCTACCAATTTGTAACAGCTAGCCAGTTGTTTCTTCCCTACCTCTTTATTCCTCTTCCCAATTTCTTCTCCTGTAGAGAAAAAAAAAACACATTGAAGGTGTCATAGAACCCTACTGCTTCTTGACTCTCCCTTTGATGCTCTGTGGCTGAACAGAGGAGAGGGCTGCTCTCACCTTGCTTCATGGTGCCCTCTCGTTCATGGTGGGCAAGAAAGAGTCATAAGAAACAGCAGCTGTATCCTGCTGTTGGTTGTGATAAGCAAGGCTCACTTGTAGTGTCAGTGAAGTCTCTTGGAGGAGGGTCTAATATTTGTCTTGTGGCAGCATCTGGGGCTCAGCAGCTCTGCCTTGACGTAAAAGAAAAAAACATTTTTATGTCAGGTGCTTAGGGGTTTTGGGTTGTTTTATGCAGAATATTATTCCCTTACTCACACTTGCCCATCTACTCTATCTCTTATGGTGAAGCTAGAACTTAACCTGCCTCTTCTGTAGACCCTCAAGTCAGTAGAGGAGAAATAGCCATCAGCTGCACGCTCTGCTCCTCTGCCTGCAGACTGATGCCAGTATTCCAGGAGGGTTTTCAGAAGAAGCAGTTTTTGGTCTCTGGATGAAAGTGCCCTGAAATTTCAGAAAAGTCATTCTGTTAATACATGGGAAGGGTAGAACTTCTGAACTGAGTCCTTGATCTGTTACCCAATACATCTCCAAAAAATGTCCCTGAAGCAGTACATTGAAGTGCCAGTCACCTGTGATCCACACCACAAAACCAATCTGGGTCAAGAACACTTTGACCCGTGCTCCCAGAAGGTCACAAGGTGGGGAACATAGCCTGGAAAAACTGTAACTGAAGAAGGATAAAGAACTGAAGAAAGAATTTACTGAGCTTCTTTCACAAGAGCTGGCAGGCTTGTGGATTATACTGTGAACAATACAATATGCTGCTTAATAGTTTAAACAAGGTTTTCCAGGCCTCATGAGTCCTGCTGGTGTGCATGGCTTTAGACCACTGTCCAGGCTTGGTGTCACATCCATCTTGCTCCTGGCAGAGGAGTTTGCCTGTACCTGAATGCTGCCAGTGCCACATGGATGCAGACAGCCTGGTTGAGCTGCCCCTGGGGGTTAAGCAGAGCCTGTGGGTGAGGCTGTCATTGCCCTGATTGAATCTTTTCTAAGATTCTGGCACAGCTCTGGCAGCCAAGGTGTGTGTTACTGCACAGAAATCAGGGTGCTCCCATCCCAAGCTGAGCATCTGGGTCTGTCTGTCCTGCCACATGCTTTACCTGCAACCTCTCCAGTAATGCCAAGTATGTGTCCCTGAGGGAAGTGATGGATGAAGAAACAGGTACTCGTTAAGCAGTAGCAACATATTTTATTGATGTTTTCTGATGTTAATTGATGTTTCAGTTCAGCTCATTTAGCTTTTAATCAGAGCGTAATTTACCACAAAGGAAGGAACTGTATTGATTCTCTGCCTCCTGGCAGGACAATTATTTATTGATCTCCAGTGCTGAAGAGTATGTGGTGGGGACTTCCTCTGTGGTACAGCTGGGGGGGAGATTTGGGCACTTGGATGCCTAACTCCGAGGTGTGTGAGTGCTGAGCAAGCCAGTGGTCTGTTAGCAAGGTGGATTTGCAGAAATGAATGGATAAATAGGGAGGGTTAGAGGAACTTAAGCAGAATGGGTTTCTTTAGTGACAGACCACTGGTGGTGGCTGAGGGGCTGCAGCTGGGCTGTTTCTGTTAGGAAAAAAACTAGTAAAGAAATTAAAAGAGGGTCTTGAAGACAGGGAAGGTGCCAGCAGGATTTTCCATGATTGCTCTTCATAGATGACAGGGACTGTGATTTCTGGTCAAAGTCCAGAAGTGATTATCTCGCTGTTTGAGATATTTGGGAATTTGGGTAAGAGCTTTTTCCTACCCTTTCCCAGCTTCAGAGAGTCTTGCAGTCATTAGGTAATTTGCTAATCCTCCCAATTTCTCTGTCCCTTTTGCTTTTCTCATTTCCATCCGGCTCTCCAGGAAATCCCCAGGACAGCTCTGGTATCTGTGGTCATAGTTTTACATCCGCTTGGAGCACTTGCCCAAGTGACCCTCCCTTCTCTCCAGCCTCAGTGCATCCTGGAGCTGTTGCTGGGGGAGCTTGGCTGCAGCAAGGCTGCTATTAGCTGTAATCTTACCCTTTTTCCTTTTCTTAAAAAAAAAAGAAAGAAAATTCCCAGTTCTCTTGTGCCTATGAGGGTCCCACGGTGGTTAATGAGCTGAAGGCGAGTGTTGCTCTCAGGGTTGTGCCCTTGCCCTGGGATTCATCTTTCTATGCCTGCCTGCAGTGGGGGGCAATGGGGACTGATATGAGGGGGTCACTGCCCCTTCCCAGGCTCTTGTGGACGTCACAAGGCTCCCAGGGGTTGTGGCAAGGGGCTGAGAGCCCCCATGGAGTGACATAAATATTTGCAGTGGTATCCTGGGGACACTCCTGCTCCACTCCAACAGCATTAACAGGCTGGGCTGGGGGTTGCTTCCCGTGGGATCCAGTGCAGTGCAGCTGAGCACAGGCTCCATAGGAGACTTGTTGGGCTGGGAAAATCTCTCTGTTCTCCTGCATCTGGGAGATAAATAACTAGGAGAGCAGCTGGGGCAGGGTCTGGCTGAAGAGCCATGTTTGCTCAAGGCAGAATGGTGAGAGGTATCAGGGACACCACACAAAGCTTCATGCACCCATCAGTCTCCAGAATCCATCTCCATCCTGTGTCCATCACCCCCAAGCAGGGACTGAGACCCTGGAAAGCAAATAGAGGAGCTCTCCTGGAGATGCAGAGCTTGCTGAAGCCTGGGGCCATGTGGGTGAGTAGAGACAACAGGTCTGCAGGTGATGGATGATGGTGTTTGCATCACGGGGGAGTTTTACCTGCAGATCACACTGGGACAGTAGCAGTGAGTGATGGGGAGGAGCTGCCCACAGAGGGCTCCAAAATCAGACGTCCCTGTCTGTGCCTGTAGGAGGGTGGTGAGTGCCACCATGTACTGAATACAGTGATTTCAGCAGATGTTGGAGGTTGGCACCTCCCACCCCTCTTCCCTTTTGCAGACCAAGCCAGTACAGCACCCTGGGGTTTTTTCTGTCTTTGCTGTGCTACACCAGTGACAGTGATTAACTCATGAGTCAGTTGTTTGCTGAGATATTTCCAGGGTAATGAATGGCACTTCTGGATTTTTAGCTGCATGCTTTGTTTTATGATAACTCCCTGTGTCCATCAGAAGAATACAGATGCATTTGTCATTAAAAGCATGGTTTGTGACCTTCCAGGAATGAACCCTGGCATCTAAATGGTCTTTCATTAGTCGCTTTTTTTATAGTGCTGAAGTGGGTCCAGTTTATTTGGCTGAGAATCTTGTGTATGTCAGGAGCACGGGTTGGAGTGGTGATGCTCAGAAGCCTCCTCCAGTGTCACAGTTTTGCTGTGCTCATCTCAGCTGAGGCTGCAGTCGGTGGCACCAGACATCACAGCACAGGGCAGTACCACTAATGGGTGCAAAGCAGCACACAGGTCAGCTGCTGGTCCCCACATCATTTTGACTGCTGCTCATCTCTCCTCTGCTGCAGAAGCTGAGCTGGGTACTCTCCAGTAGCTCTCACAAAAATTTTTATATTCTTTTTTGCAAGTTCCCTTTATCTTACATGCTCCCCTCAGGGCCATCTATCACCTTGAATTTTATTGCCTCCTTTAATTGCTTCTCTGAAGTCTAACTGTAATATTACTCCAAGATCCTTTTGAATAACTTCCTGAGTTGCTGCAATGCCATTAATCTTGTACTTCTGGCTCTCTTGATAAGCCCTGTTGTACATTGCTTTTCATTTTGGTGTGTCAACACAGAGTCTGACACGTTGCACTTTGGCCTTCCGTCAAAGCAGATGATGAGCAGTTCTTACAGCAGTATCTGAGTTGCAAAATTGGTTTCTGTTTCTTTTGTTTGTTTCTACAAATTTCCTCTTTCAGTGTGCTGCTTCTGCTGCAGCTCTGCCCCCTCCTAATTTGGGCTAATTCATGGCAGGGTTTAATTACTGGGGTCCTTGGTACTCTATGATGTCCCTAGGTGAGCACTTGTACTGTGAGGGGGTGCCTGGGGGAGATGTCCTCAGCCATGGCTTTCCCAGGTTTGGCAATGGCTTTGTGGTGTCAGGACAGTCCAGAGCTGGTCTGGCTGTTTTTTGTAAGAGTTGAACAGGACCAAGACCTTGCTGGTTATCTGAAGGAGGTTAATGTCCACTCCCATCTCTGCAACCAGCATGTGATGGTGAGATGTGGTGATCTTGTGCCTTTGTGGTGTGGGCTGACCTGAGGAGATTTGCACCGTTGGTAGATTTGCCTGGAAGCAGAGGGTTTGGGGTTTTTTCAAGCATGAGATTAATGCATGTGCCATGCTTTTTGGCTGAGTATTTGGTTAATTTGCTCAAAGCCAGTTATTCCTTTTGGACCAAGGAGTTAATGGGGCCTTCTGAAAACAGACTGCAATGAGTGTGGTGAGGAGCAAAGGATCAGCCAAGAGCCTGATTATCCCTGTGGGCACCTCCTGCCCAGAAGTCCCCAGGTTGAGGCCACTTAAGTTTTGCACCAGTCATTGACTTTCTCCCTCACTGAGTTTTACATTGCTGTTAGCTAGTACTCCACAAAATATTAATTTTGCTGCACTTGCTGCCAGAGCTGATGCTGTCAGCCCTGGCAAGAACTACCTGCCATCTGCTAAGGGACACCTTCAGCCACTGCTCCTGACACTCTGTCAAGTTTCTCCAATAAAGTGGTGAAGACCAGAAGTGCTGCATAAGCTGCATGTTCTCAGCCCAGGGCTTGCAGCTGATCAAACCCCCAACCTTCAGTGAGTCTTCTGCAAAAGCATTTTCAGTTCAGGGTCGTGCTGTGTGTTAGCTGGGGCTGTCATTCCTGTCTCTGCAGCCCTGGCTGGAGTGCTGAATGCCTGGGCATGGGGGTTGAGATTCTACTGGATGGTTTGGTTGCTGGGTTTGGGTTTTGCCAGGTAATGAGAGGAGTTTTCTGATCAGGAACACCATTGAGAAGTAATTCCTCTTCTCAGGTCTTACAAGATCTCCAGAATGCTCCATCCTGGGTAGAAGGGTTGCTGCAGGACAGGAAGTTTTAGTTGCTGCAAAGCTTTTATCAGTGTGTAGTTTCTTGCTGGATAGAAGACTGCTCCTTCTCCTCAAAAAAAAAAAACCAACCCCAAAACCAAACCCATCTTTTTCTTTGCCTGTTATTTATGCTGCTTTAGACAGCTGCTTTTACCTCTGTCCCTCTTTAAGAGGGAATTTTGGATGGCAAAACCCATATCCTAGCAAAGCAGAAGGCAGTAGGGTTTCCAGTATGAACAACACTCCTTATCCAAACAACATCTGGAGCTG
The DNA here is from genome assembly GCA_038090715.1 of Florisuga fusca. Lineage (NCBI taxonomy): Eukaryota > Metazoa > Chordata > Aves > Apodiformes > Trochilidae > Florisuga > Florisuga fusca. The sequence continues at coordinate 1,968,593 of JAAWXA010000036.1, forward strand.
TTTGGTTGGTTTGTGTTGTTTCTCTGCAACTTCTGTCTCTATGCATTTCTGTTTCTGGGTATCATTTAATGTACTCTCAGTTGAATTTCCCACAGACCACTTTGTAATATTTGAGATAGTTTTATACAAAAATAGCCCTGCGTTAGGTGATTTAAAATCAGATATAGTATCTTATGCAATGGTAGGCTTTGAGCATCTGTAAGCACTGTTGAGTTCTTGTGGACCTACAGTGGTCATTGTAAAATACAACATCACAGAACAGAAATGAAAGATTTGTCCAAGGTAGAGATGCTCCTTTTCTGGCAGAGAGCTTCCAAGAAAGGGAGCTGGCTCTAGTTGGTAATTTGACAGCACACTAGCTGTTCCCATGCCTGTGACCCAAATGGACCCAGCTTCACCATCAAGTGCCCTTCTGTGGTGGGAAATGAGGAGTTAGTTTGTTTTTGTTGCCTTTTCAAACCTCCTGCTGTTACGTGGATGGCTGGAGAGGGACATAGACAGAGCTTGGGAAGGACTCTGCAGTGAGTTTGCTGCTGGAGCCACACTGAGAGTAGGGTCACTAAACCAAAACCTGAATTTCCCATGCCAAAAAAATACATTTTCCTATAAGAAGCTAAATGCTGCTTCTCTTATGAAAGACCTTCATTCTCTTCCAGGACCAGCTGGCCTCTTGGCCATTTCATGATGTGAGTTAATTCTGGGGCACATCCCTTAGAAGCCATTGGGGTATCTTCTGCTGCCACTGAGTGTTTGGACTCAACCTCAGGCAGGGGGAGGCTTAAGCAGTGTTTGCCCCATGGCTGTGTACCTGGGGAAACTCAGGAGAAAGCAAGTGGATTAGCTCAGTTGCAGTGAACTCTTCTGGGAACAGCCTAATTCATATTAAAATGGCCTTTATTAGATTTGTTCCATTTCTCTAATTTGAATTAAAATGGCCTTGATTTATTTTCAAAAGAATTTTTGCAGGGGGGGCATTATGGGGTCAAATGAGTCCATTTAAAGCCATACTGTCACTTTATTTGGATTTTATTTTCCTCTGTGGGGACAAGATGTATCACTACATCCACCACACCATGCCTGCTTGTCTTTGGGCATCATTGCTCATTCCTCATCTGCTGAGGCTTCTCCTCAGAGGAGTCTGAAATGATGGAGAAGGAGCAGCAGTATTCTTACAGGGCTGTTTTAAGGACATCTCCCTGGAGAGCTCATCCCTACATCATGATGGGGATTTTTCCACGTCCTTTTTCATGTCTTGCCCAAGGAGCTCAACGACCAACCAGCCATACAGCAGGAAGGGTTTGTTGCTGGCGTGGATCCTCCCCTTCACACCTGAATGGGTTTGTAGGTAGGAGCCACCACTGAGCCACCACCAACCTGAGATTGTCCCACAGCAACCTGAGTGCTTACTGCTGGCTGGGTGTGGGCATGGTATGGACTTTGATAAGGGAAGAGCAGTGGATTTAAAGCCTTTCTTACCTCCTCAGCTCCTGGTGTCACAGGAGGAGGATAGTTAGCTGGAGAGAACCCCATTAGGGCTTCAAAAGGAAAGTCTGGCAGTGGCTTGCTGGGGCTGGGGCTGGCTGCAGCACAGATGTCTGCAGGCAGCAATAGGCTGTGATTTAGCCCCATGCTTTTGAAAGCAATGGGGGGAGGGGGAAAAAAAAGGAAGAAAGGAAGGAAAAAAAAAAAAGAAAACCAGAAAGCCATTAGATGACTTCAGTTCCACATGACTACATCAAAAGGGAAGGCGTTGTAAATTCGGTTTCTATAAAACCCTGGGGCCACGGAGCTGAGGAGCAGGATGCTGCTCTGGTGTCAGCAGCCAGGGAAAGCCCTTTGTGGGGCTGCAGGAGCAGCTCCAGGTTTTGGGTGGGCAGAGGTTTTTCCTGGCTGCTGGGTTGACCTGGGTATCCATGGCTTCTCTTTACTTGGAGGTGCCTGTGACCCGTCAGCTTTGATGTGTGTTTAGGATCTCCTGGCATGGAGAAGCTTTGCACATGGGGCTCTTTCACAGTGCTGAGATAACATTTATTCATCATTTCCTTGTTATCCTTCCCAACCCCCAAAGTCTGTCCCTACATTAGCATTAGTTGCAGGGGTTTTGCTCTCCTTTGCTTCATGCTAATGTGTAATAACTGATTTGATGCCTGTCAAAAGTCATGAAGGATGATCTGTCCTAGGGCTCAATATTTTGTCTTTGCTTTACTGTGTAACAACTTCTCTTTATTGTTGAGTACATAGTTGGTTTTGTTTTGGTTTTTTTTCCTCTCAGCGATTTTTGCTTAATAGTCTAAACTATTACCTGTTGTTCTACCTAATCACCTGTGACAAATAAAATGAGGAGGAGGATCTGAAAGGAAATTGATCATTCTGTATTACCTAGGTATGACATAGGTCATGTTTTAAGGTTCAGTGTCCACGGAACTGTATGGCTGAGGGGTCTCCACAACAAATATTTCATGTGCAAGGAGCAGCTGAGTGCACTTTCTCTGGGGCTGCCATGGTTTGTGCATGGATGGAGCTTTTTGTGCACCAAAGCAGCAGCTGCAAACCCTGCAGCATTCACAGGGATGTTGCAAGCTTGAAAAGTTTTTTTAAAAGAAAGAGAGAAGGGTGGGGAAAAAAGTTAGTTTCATTTTTAATCCAGTGAAAATCATGGTTTGGGAGGGCCAGAGTGGGATTTCTTGCCTGTTCAGACTTGCAGTGGAGATCCAGGGATGGATTGTGAGTGACAGAAACATGGGACCATGTAGTAACACAGCTAAAATCTGTTGTTTCCTCTAACCCAAGACAAAGGCTAATTGTTCTAATTTGGGTCAATCCCCTGCTGTGCTGCAGTGGGAATTCTTTACCAGGGCCCTTTAATCATTAATGTTGGCCTATTTTATACAATGTTTGGCCCCAGTGCAACCCCCCAAGGGCTCTGCACACCACCAGGGATCCTGTCCTGCTGCTGGGAGAGGAGCAGGTGATTCATTTCTTAATGAAAACAAATTAATTTGCAATAACGTCTTTATCACAAGGCTTTCTCACATGCTGTGCATCCTCCTCTGAGCTCTCTGGCTGCTTCTTTTGGAGCAGAAATTTGGTTTGTGACAGTGTGGGTTTTTCTGTCCTCAGTGAAAACACACTCCTGTTCATCCCATATTGGCTTTGCCATGGTGCCACCCCTCTGCTCCCAATCACCTCCCTCCCTCCACCAGTGAGGAACCCATCCAAGTACAGGTTCTATGTGGTGTTCAGATGGTGGGTAATACCTCACAGGGGACCTGTGCTGGGGTGCTGATAAAAACTGAGCAGTTTCTCTCCTGTGAGACCATCAGTGAGGATAAAATGGGACCTGCTGGAGGAACCAAGGCAGGTTTAGCAGGACACAAGGGTGGTGAACCTGGCACCTAGCCCCAACCTGTCACTCATTTCTCTCTGGGGTTTAACTGATTCCCATGCCAAGGGCTGTTGCTCCATCCCTTCATCCAGAGCTCTCCTCTCGGGGCTTGAGCCAAGGTTGGGAGCTGGTGGTCCCCAGTATGTGCCTGGGGCCCTGCTCTGCTGGGGGAGAGATGGGGCTCAGCTCGTGCCACTCTCCCCTGATTCTCAGATGAATGAGATCCCGTTGCTGTTTATAGATGGGGCATGTGCCATGAATCCCTCTCCCAGCTGAAATCTGTTAAGGGATTAAAATCTCATGAATCTGCGGGCTGCTCCTGGCAGTGAGCAGCCTCCTGCTTCTCCAGGGGGCTGGAGGCAGGCAGAGACAGAGGAGGAACCATGGGGAAAGGGGCCCTTTGCAGGGAGGAGACTCTGCTCTTGGCTTTCCCCTCATGATTTTGAGTGTGGTCTCTTATGACTCCTAGCAGGGAGCCACTCTGGGGTGGGAGTATCCTGCAGGTGCAATGGCAATGCTGCAGACACCTCATCCACCATCCCTTCCTTGTCTTTGCAGGAGGGGGACTCCCTCGGGGCCATGGAGAAGCTTTGCAGGCAGCTCACCTACCACCTCAGCCCCCACTCGCAGTGGAGACGCCAGGGCATCATGAAGAGGAAGCCACAGTCCTGGTGAGTCAGCTTTGGAAAGCCACTGTCCCCTCCCTGCTCCTTGCATCCTTACACAATATTTTTGGCTCTGATGTGCAAATGTGGAGGGCTGGTGGGAGCTGCCCTTTGCACACCTGGAGCAACAGGAGAAACAAATCCACCACGAGGAAGGAAAATGCTTAAATCCATTAACCTGGGCTGCAAGGGAGTCAGGAGGTCAAAACCTTCTCAACTTGCCACAACTTCCCAACTCCTCAGTTGTCTCTAGTCTCACCAGTGTTCCTGCCATGAATGGTTGTGTTATCAGGTTGCTTTATGCTCTCACCCAGAGATGTTTTCCTCCTTTTCCATTTTCCCATCCTGGTTGCAGAGGAGAGCAGCACAGTAGTGCCTGAGGAGTGGGAACAGGCTGGAAAACCTGGACCTTCCATCTTCCAGCTGGGGTTTTCCCTTTCCATTTCACCCCAGTCATTACATTTGGTGTGTGCACACAAAGAGCCAAATCAAGGGAGATGCTCTCTGTGTTGGCTGCTCTGCTCTGCTGTTCTGTCTGGCACCAGAGCACCCAGACCTGTGCCAAATGACCTTTTTTTTTTTTTTTGCATTTTATCAATCTGTCTGTCTCTCCCTTGCTGTCTCCATGCCTCCCTCTGAATCACATGTATTTATATTAAACATCTAGAATGGAAATCAGCTTTTTGCCTGGTGGGGTAGCCAGGAGCAGGAGGATGAAACCAGCCTGCTAAAGTAATTTGTATGTCTCTGGCTCTGCCTCAGGACACGATTACAATCCAGTGTTTAACTAGCAAGTGTTGAATTAGATCCTGGAATCTCCCTGCTCCTCCTGCTGCCAAGCACTTGCCTTCAGCAGCACAAAATAGCAAAACTGGTGACAAAAGCTCCACGTGTCTGTAATTGCTTTGCAGCACGGGCTTGCACGCTTCATGGGGAGGGAGGAGGTGTTTCCCAGGGGAAATGGCCAATGTGGCTTTGCTGAGTTTTTCCCATCCCTGGAGAGTTGTGGCCAGTGTGTTCCCTGTGTTTGCTGCCCATGTCTCTGCCGTCACGGGAGCGATAGCATTTCCTGGAGGAAGAACACTTTGGGGTCCTGCTTTACATCTGGGAGTCAGCCTGAGCTCCCCCTTTTGCTCTCTCAAGACCCTGTGGTGTGAAGCCATTAGAAATCACCTGGGAAATACCCACCTGAATGTGCAAACAAATAGTTTGGGACAGTTTTTGGGAAGTCAGAAGATTTCATCAGGCTGTGGCAACTTTTAACCTGTGGTTACCTGCAGGTTGTGTATTCTCCATTGCACTTGGTTGTACATAGATCCGTTCAAACAGAAGAGAATTGTGTTGTGATTTAGTGATGAACTTGTGGAGGCTAAGCAGCCTTATTTTCTTGGCAGGGGAGTGATCTTTTAACATCTCACTCCTAATTTCATCAGGGGCACAAATTAATTCTGTCCTGGAGGAATGCCGGGTTCTGATTTTTCAAACAAAAAATGAGAGTTTTCATGAGGGGGAAGCCAAGTGCATGTCAGTAATGTGCCCTTCCTTATGAAAACAGAAAGAGTGAATATTTGTGGATGCAAATCCCCTGCTAAAGCCAGGAGCTCGTGGGCAAGCAATGGAAGTTGTAGCTCCTGCAACAAACAGTCACTTCAGAGCATCCAACCCAAATCTGCTGTTGGTGGGAGGAGGCTGGAGCAAAAATTATGCTGTTTCTCCTCTTCATTAAAATCCCATCTGTGTGTATGTGTGTGCATGCACAGCAGGCAGGCTGGGAGCTGCTGCAGAAGAGCTGAGGATTTGTGGGCTGGAGAACTTGAGGACCCAGGAGTGGGTGATCTCATCTGTCTGTGTCAGTGGGGCTTTATTTTGTCCTGTGTAATGTGGCTGTCCTGGAGATCCAAAGGGACAGAGCAGCGAAGTCCTTTCCAGTATATGGAGCAAATACTACAAAAATCAGCCTGGGATGTTGCTGTGACTTGGGGGTTTGTTGGAAATCACTCATCCAAATCTTCCTGCATCTCCCTACATGATCTGTGGCTTCATGCATGTGTTTGATGGTTCTTGGTGGTTCTTTAGGCTGCATGGGGTTGGGAAGTGAGGCCATCAGGCTTCATCTTGGCCCTGGGTTACAGGGAGGGTTCTGCATCCCACAGGAAGACATGGGTGAGGGACAGAGGTGCTTCTAGCTGTGGTGGATCTGACCTTTGCCATCACAGTGTCTGAGGTCTGCAGTCTGGTGACACCTGTGTGGTCACAGAGTCTGACTCCTCATCCTGACATCCATCTCAGGAGCAAAACACCTGCTGTGATTTGGTGATGGATCAAAAAAATGCATTACTCAACAGGATGGGATAGGCTGTGACCCTCCAGGGCAGGATCCTGCTGGTGTTTGTCCTGGTCCTCACCCTGTCATGTCCTTGCAGAGCTCCCAGCCACCTCTGGCCAGCCGTGCCTTGGCTGGGCACACAGAGCTCTGTTTGTCTCTGAGATGATTGTGGTCTGGATGCAGGCAGAAAGCAATTCCTTTCCCAGGGCAGGCTCTAAATACCAGCTGCTGCCTGCCTGTGCATGACAATTGTTAATAAGGGGCTGCTAGGGCAGAGCAGAGCTTTTCCCTGGCTGTATCCTGCAGTGGTAGAAATATTGTGGATATTTACTCTGTTATTTCTGTTAATTGCCCAGAGAGCACAAGAGAGGCTACCTCCAAGCTTCTCCTACCCTACTTTTGTGATGAACTGTACCAAGAGGGTTTGGAAATGAGAATTTAATCTCTGCAAATTGCTGTGGTGCAGCATTCAAATCTCAACCTCTGGACGAGGCACACCAGATATTTCCTCTGGAAATATTAAATGGCCACCAAAAGCACCTTGCAAGATGTCTGATGTCTGGTTGTCCCTTGTCATTGGGTTCCTTGTTGTCTGAGTGGGAGGGAGTCCCTGGCAGCAGGTCCCACAGAGCCATGGGACACCGAGGGGTGTCCCTGCCTGAGCACTGCTGGCTGGGGATGGTGAGGGTTAACCATGGGCAGTGAGTAATCCTCCTGTAAGGGAATTATGACTTAATGTGATGGGAAGACCTGGATAACACAGAAGTCAGAAGGCAGCTAAGCCTTTGGGAGAGAGAGTGAAAAACAAGGGGAAGAGGAGCAAGACACAAACCCCTCTCCCTTGACTGCTGGTGGAGATCTGAGGGATTTTGGAGCTCAAGGCCATGTCCAACCAGGATGGCCAGTGGTGCCACCCATGAGCACTAGCTGTGGGGCATTCAGCATCCTGCTTAATGCCATTTCCTTGGCCTTTCTCCTAAGGCATTGGGCTCAGAGGAATAAAGGACTTTGGTCAGCCTTGTGAATGAATTTCCCTGGTAAGGAGAGCAGTAGCTGATGAGGTGTGGTGTTTAACCCCACCTGGAGCCAGTTCTGGTTCTGCATCGTGTGGTGCTGACACCTGGGCCACAGCATCACCTACAGCAGCTCCTGTGGGAGATGCCTTCAGTTGGGTCTGGTATATGCAGCACTCAGCCAGCCTGGGTAAACCCAGTGTATTTTCTGTTCTTTGGCACAAATGTTTGGGAACTGTTGGGATGCTGCAGAGCATGGGAGGGGCTGTCCTCCAGCAGTGCTCTGTCAGCTGTTGGATGTGGTTCTCAGCCTCACACAGCACAGGTAAGGAGCAAGTCTGCTGTGGTTCAGGGCATCACATGTGGTCTGAAAACAAAAAAAGGGAGGGAAAGAGAAACCTTTGGAAGTTCAGGTGACAATAAGGAGGTGGGAGAAATACTTGGTTGTGGGGGATTTTACAACACATATCCCAGAAGTGCACTTCTCATCACCTCTTTCCTTCTCACCGCTGTCTCCTCCACAGCCATGGAGTGTTTCCTGCATCTGCCAGTCTGTGAGTCTTTGGACTTTTTAAGGTTACTCAAGATATGACTTTCTTATCTCTTTTATACCTGGGACTGAAACAACCCATGATTTGACCTGTCAGTTGTTCTGTTCTCAGTGCTCCTCCACATGATGCTGCTTCTGGGCTCCCGACTCTTAGATTTATTCCCTTTGGCACACAAAGGGAAGCACAGTTCTTTGTGTATTTTTGCTCTCTGATGGTCTCTATGGCTTCAAAACAGCTTGGTCAGGGGCTCCTTTGTGGAAAGTCCATTTTTCCAAGATATCTGAACCAGAGCAACCTTTTGGGGCTGGTTCTTTGAGTTCACTGGGCAGAATTTTTTTGCTCCACCCTGGCACCCCAGCAGATGGGGCTGAGTGAGTGGGGTGGGCAGGTTGAGCCAGTCTAGGCTGCTTCCCAAAATAAAGGAGGAGATGCTGACAAGCACTGGTGACTGCACCCTGGGCCCCATATGGCAGCTGCCCCATCTCCACTAGCACCAGCCAGGCTGTTGGGAGCCAGTTTGTCCCTGGGAAATCAGGACCCTTGGAGGACACCCTGCTGAGATGCAGCAATCTACAGCCAGGTATGTGCTGCAGCACTCTCTCTCTTATGTAGAAAATCCAATGAATCTTCTACCCCCCCCCCAAAAAAAAAAAGCTAAGTCAATTTAAAGTCAATCATGTGCAGCACTAAGCAGCTTTTGTTTTAAATAATGCTCCCTTAAGGCGAGTGGGGTATAAATACCAGGATGTTGGGTTATCCCTGGTGTGCACTTTACCCCTGAATCAGCATGTGTGCATCAAACAGGGAGGAACAAACCTGGTGGTGCAATGAGGATGCTCTAAGCTGGCTCCCAGCTTCCCCCCGCCCAGCAGCAAATGTTACAGCAAAGCTTCAGCATCAGCAAGTAACAGGCTGGAAACAAACAGAAGGAATCATTTTTCTTCCCAAGTCTCCTGGTCAAATGATGTTGAGGGGCCCAAAATCAGAGAGTTCAGAAAGAAATTAAGAACAGCTTTGTCAGTGGCCATCAAAAAACATAGCTCAGGCTGCAGCCTTGGCTCAAGGAGTCTCTAAAACATGAGAATCTGGGAGGGTTTTCTGGGGAGGAGTAGTTGATAGAGCCCTAGATCCTTTCCCTGGACATTAACATCCAGACACAGATTCTGCACTTGATAGATCCTGATGTGACCCAGAATGTTCTGGGATCTGCAGCACCCTGCCACTCACTCAGCACTGCAGAGGTTTGCTCCAGGCTGCCCCAACCCATCCCTGCTCTTCTGCCTTGAGTTTTCTGCCCACTTCATCTGTCTCCAGCAGGACAGACCATTTCTGCTTGCTCATGTGCTTCAGAGTGCCCTCAGCAGTTAAAAGTGCAATCCTCAGAGGAAATCTGTGTGCAGACTGACCTGAGACAAGACTCAGCCTGGGGAAAAAAAAGCCCTGGAGATGCCTTGCAGAGGGGAGACTCACTTTGATGTTGATGGAGCCTGGGGTGGTCCCCTGCCAGGGTCCCCTGACATGTCAGCAAATGTCAGTCAGTTCTAGCTGGCAGGGTGGCCTTTAGTTCTAGAGAGGCTGGAAAGTGCTGTGATGTTTGTTGTTGAATTTAAAGAGTTGGAGGCACTGGAATGACCTTTGGGGCGATGAAAACAGGACTGAGGAGTGAGCAAATTATGGTATGGGGGAGGGGAAGGTGGAGCACAGCAAATCAAGGGGAGCAAATATTTATGAAGGCTGTAATTAAATAATTCCACAGCATGCTGTTGGTGGCAGCTAAAGAAGCTGCCATCTGGGTTGGTTGTAGCTGATACTCAGGGGAAATCTGATTTCTTCTGCACCTGTTGGGTCTGCTCCCCACATTTGTTGGGAAACGTGGGCATTTGGCAAACCCTGAGACGTGCCAAGTAGGGAGGGTGAGCAGCTGGGGAAATCACCCACTTTGTTCTTCATCTACACTGAGTTATCTGGCCACCAGACTGGCTGAAATTTAGTTAATTTTTGCTGACTCTTGCAGCAGCATCTGGAAGGTGGAACTGTTGCTGGGCACTGCTCGGAGTCTTCCCAGCCAGGGCTGCTCGCTGCGGGGCTGTTTGTGCAGCAGAGATGAAAGTACCAGTTAAATTTCCCAGATGTGCAGTGAGTTTAAATCATCTGGCAGAAATCAGATGATACATCGGGCTGCTTATCACAGACCAGTGGGTTGTTCATGAACTGGCACAGCTCCAGAGAGCACAGAGCTGCAACCTGACCGCCCAGGAGGGGTTTTGTGGGACAAGGCTCAGCTGCCTGCACCCGTGTGCGTGAGCAGGGGATGCTCTGACATTGTGTTCAAACAGAAGTGTATTCCAACTCAGGAACAAGTTTCCTGGAGAGGTCATTGATGCCCCAAGCCTGGCAGTGCTTGAGACATTTGGGCAATGCCCTTAATTACATGCCTTAACTTTGGGTCAGCACTGAAGTGGTCAAGCAGTTGGACTACATGATTATTGTAGGTTCCTGTCTTCTCCTCTCCCCTCTCT